>JAJKFL010000042.1:4980780-5043280 GCA_021186555.1 Reticulitermes speratus
TAAATGATTTGTTTATTCCGAAAAGGAAATAAAATCCATAGAAAAGGGGGCACTGCATCTTGCGACCATATTTTTCTCCCTGTTTTGAACATGTTGACAGAACACAGAATTATCCTTCCGCAGGTCATTAATCTATCTGACGTCACTCTGTTGTTTTTTTTTTGTCGGTCTGACAGGTATCCGGACTTCTGTCCTTGTCTGACTGTAGCAGAGATCCTTGTACAGCGCAAAGGTATGATTGTGACCTGAAGTGAGGGGCGTTATACGTTGTACAGCGCAAAGGTATGGTTGTGACCTGAAGTGAGGGGCGTTATACGTTGTACAGCGCAAAGGTATGATTGTGACCTGAAGTGAGGGGCGTTATACGTTGTACAGCGCGAAGGTATGGTTGTGACCTGAAGTGAGGGGCGTTATACGTTGTACAGCGCAAAGGTATGATTGTGACCTGAAGTGAGGGGCGTTATACGTTGTACAGCGCAAAGGTATGATTGTGACCTGAAGTGAGGGGCGTTATACGTTGTACAGCGCGAAGGTATGGTTGTGACCTGAAGTGAGGGGCGTTATACGTTGTACAGCGCAAAGGTATGATTGTGACCTGAAGTGAGGGGCGTTATACGTTGTACAGCGCAAAGGTATGATTGTGACCTGAAGTGAGGGGCGTTATACGTTGTACAGCGCATAGGTATGATTGTGACCTGAAGTGAGGGGCGTTATACGTTGTACAGCGCATAGGTATGATTGTGACCTGAAGTGAGGGGCGTTATACGTTGTACAGCGCGAAGGTATGATTGTGACCTGAAGTGAGGGGCGTTATACGTTGTACAGCGCGAAGGTATGATTGTGACCTGAAGTGAGGGGCGTTATACGTTGTACAGCGCGAAGGTATGATTGTGACCTGAAGTGAGGGGCGTTATACGTTGTACAGCGCGAAGGTATGATTGTGACCTGAAGTGAGGGGCGTTATACGTTGTACAGCGCGAAGGTATGATTGTGACCTGAAGTGAGGGGCGTTATACGTTGTACAGCGCGAAGGTATGATTGTGACCTGAAGTGAGGGGCGTTATACGTTGTACAGCGCGAAGGTATGATTGTGACCTGAAGTGAGGGGCGTTATACGTTGTACAGCGCGAAGGTATGATTGTGACCTGAAGTGAGGGGCGTTATAACGTTGTACAGCGCGAAGGTATGATTGTGACCTGAAGTGAGGGGCGTTATACGTTGTACAGCGCAAAGGTATGATTGTGACCTGAAGTGAGGGGCGTTATACGTTGTACAGCGCGAAGGTATGGTTGTGACCTGAAGTGAGGGGCGTTATACGTTGTACAGCGCGAAGGTATGGTTGTGACCTGAAGTGAGGGGCGTTATACGTTGTACAGCGCGAAGGTATGATTGTGACCTGAAGTGAGGGGCGTTATACGTTGTACAGCGCGAAGGTATGATTGTGACCTGAAGTGAGGGGCGTTATACGTTGTACAGCGCGAAGGTATGGTTGTGACCTGAAGTGAGGGGCGTTATACGTTGTACAGCGCGAAGGTATGGTTGTGACCTGAAGTGAGGGGCGTTATACGTTGTACAGCGCGAAGGTATGGTTGTGACCTGAAGTGAGGGGCGTTATACGTTGTACAGCGCGAAGGTATGATTGTGACCTGAAGTGAGGGGCGTTATACGTTGTACAGCGCAAAGGTATGGTTGTGACCTGAAGTGAGGGGCGTTATACGTTGTACAGCGCAAAGGTATGGTTGTGACCTGAAGTGAGGGGCGTTATACGTTGTACAGCGCAAAGGTATGGTTGTGACCTGAAGTGAGGGGCGTTATACGTTGTACAGCGCGAAGGTATGATTGTGACCTGAAGTGAGGGGCGTTATACGTTGTACAGCGCAAAGGTATGGTTGTGACCTGAAGTGAGGGGCGTTATACGTTGTACAGCGCGAAGGTATGGTTGTGACCTGAAGTGAGGGGCGTTATACGTTGTACAGCGCGAAGGTATGATTGTGACCTGAAGTGAGGGGCGTTATACGTTGTACAGCGCAAAGGTATGGTTGTGACCTGAAGTGAGGGGCGTTATACGTTGTACAGCGCAAAGGTATGGTTGTGACCTGAAGTGAGGGGCGTTATACGTTGTACAGCGCAAAGGTATGGTTGTGACCTGAAGTGAGGGGGTTATACGTTGTACAGCGCATAGGTATGATTGTGACCTGAAGTGAGGGGCGTTATACGTTCTAGAATCTCCATTTCAGAAATCAATCTGTCAGCACTGCAACTTCGCACTATGATGTTAGCAGTAAATGTATCTGTTGGTTGTGCCTTACAGAGTTCGCCTGCAGAGATGAACGTTTTATTACAGGCCCTTCCCCCTCTTTTCGTGTTCTAGACTGCCGTTTTCTTGTGTTCACGCTGACAGTGTACAGCCTTCATTAACTCTGTCGTGTCTGTACATTCTGACAACTGCCAGTAGACACAAAGTAAGAGCAAAGCCAATACAGTTTTCTCTACACATGCTTTGAAGACGTATGGGGGTAGTGGCGGTGTAGCTTCACTCATTACTAACCTCGACACTAGACTTAGATGAGTGGTCAGCTTCATGTTCCAGCCGTTTTACCCCTGGGGAAAAACCTCCGGTATCCATTGAATAGGAGGCTGGGCGGGTCACAGAGGTCGTATGAAGGTTTTGGGATTGAGAAAAATCTGTTGCATTGGCCGGCTATTAAACCGTTCCAATTTTGTCCAGCCCTTAGCCTAGTCACTATATGCACTGAGCTATCCAAGCTTCTACTCTTTGGCGGTAGATCATGGAGATTTTACACCGCTATACCAATTCCCAACATTGGATATGTTCCACTGTTTCATCCACCTCCCTGTCTCACAATATGGCTCCTTAAGCTCCATTTCAATGACGTCATTCTAATTTCGTTTTTGCCTTCCAGGCTTCTGTTTCTGTTTCTGACGTATTTTATTCAAATTTGTTGTTGTTCCAAGAGAAAGCCAGGGTATATGGTCTTATTCCGACAAATGTACAATTTATTATCTTATATTTAATACATACTTATGTCAATAAACAGTCAACATGTTTCGAACTGTATCAGTTCATCATCAGGACTCTTTATCATTACACCAGCTATATGGTACTCATTAAAATAGATAAAATGTCTTCAACTATGTTGGGTATATGGTCACTGTATCTGCTGTTACGTGTTCACTATTTATTGACATAAGCATGTGTTAAATAGGAGATAATAAATTGTACATTTGTCGCAATAAGACTATATACAATAAAAATGTACGGTGAACATAACATAAAGCCAAGGTACTAAGATGTGCACATTAACAAGTTACTAAGATGTACACATTAACAAGTTACTAAGATGTGCACATTAACAAGTTACTAAGATGTGCACATTAAGAAGTTACTAAGATGTGCACATTAACAAGTTACTAAAGATGTGCACATTAACAAGTTACTAAGATGTGCACATTAACAAGTTACTAAGATGTGCACATTAACAAGTTACTAAGATGTGCACATTAACAAGTTACTAAGATGTGCACATTAACAAGTTACTAAGATGTGCACATTAAGAAGTTACTAAGATGTGCACATTAACAAGTTACTAAGATGTGCACATTAAGAAGTTACTAAGATGTGCACATTAACAAGTTACTAAGATGTGCACATTAAGAAGTTACTAAGATGTGCACATTAACAAGTTACTAAGATGTGCACATTAACAAGTTACTAAGATGTGCACATTAACAAGTTACTAAGATGTGCACATTAACAAGTTACTAAGATGTGCACATTAACAAGTTACTAAGATGTGCACATTAACAAGTTACTAAGATGTGCACATTAACAAGTTACTAAGATGTGCACATTAACAAGTTACTAAGATGTGCACATTAACAAGTTACTAAGATGTGCACATTAACAAGTTACTAAGATGTGCACATTAACAAGTTACTAAGATGTGCACATTAACAAGTTACTAAGATGTGCACATTAACAAGTTACTAAGATGTGCACATTAACAAGTTACTAAGATGTGCACATTAAAGGAGAACTCGTATGAACAGTGAAGGTGTCCGCCTGCTTGTGAAGACTAACGGTCGTTAAGTTTAGGCTTATACTCGTAACAGCTTGCGAAAGTATGATTCCGTTCTACTGGGATGTGACGTTGCGGCAGTGGGTAATCTGGTGCCGACATTTTAAAACAACGTAGTGTTCTCATCTTCAAGATCAGTTGGCGGTAGCTAACCCGTCAACCCTTGCAGATGAGGGCAATACATTTCTTCGAAACGTCGAAATGAAAACACCAAATGACGCAGTCACATTCCAGAATAACGGAATCCTCAGCTGAACCGCTGCGAGAACCTCAGAACTCGCACAACTGTTGTGCTGATTCTGGAAATATAATTCGCTGTGAGTACTCCGAACTTTGTGGATTTTCAAAATTTTTTCTTAAATTCAGTGATATCTTCTCAGGCCATCACCCTCGTCGGTACAAAGTAAATATCTGACGTTTCGGAGACTGTCCAGCTCCATAATTACAGATGTGACAGGTAACACTATGACTGAATTGAGCGTAATCGCCGTAAACCGACGTTGTTAAATTCCTTTTCCCCAGAGATCCGTCGGTCCGATCTAGTAATCTCATTTCCATACGCCCACACTGCTCTGTGGTTACATTCAGTTCCGAAAGTTTTTCAGCCCTTGTTACACGAGTCGTCGTGAGATTCGAATAGAAAGTCCTAAGGGTGTGTACCTTTCACTGCTGATCCCTACAATCTGTCAGTTGATGCATCAGATCCGATACAGTAGCAACAAGCGTAGCGACGACACAAAGCGTTTTATTGGTGTCTCATAAATGTAACTTGAGTGATTAGAATCTGTTAAAGCTGAAGGTTGTAAGCACCGAACTGTGTAGTTAGTCATTTATGGTCCTACTGGTGTCGCTGTGCAGTGTCACACGTTTGGCTCGTCGTAGGGTCACAAGGACTTCCCACAGGTTCTTGTGTACTTGATTAAGTCTCTAAGAACACAACACTACAGTGTAGATGTATGTTAATAATTACTGCTAATGTCGCACTATTCCGCGCAATAAACATATTACCTTATATTTCACGTTGTATTCACCGTGCATCGTTATATAACTGATTATCATTCACCAACAAATGCACAAAGATAATTTTTCACTAATTACTCAACTTAAAAGCTTACGAAAACAAACACACCAATATAAGCAACGTCATTATGACTCTAATTATATGTAATATTTCAACAGATATCCGGCAAGGAACAGCATACCGGACCGCACTGACAATAATTACGAATTTTACCGCAAAATGTAACTTAATACTATCTTACTATCAACTTTAACAAGCTGTTTTAGTACTATTCTAATACTATAATACAACTTTACACAATTTTTATACAATTTTATAGATGGTACAATAACCAATATTGACACATGTGCATTGGTCTATGTACAAACCAAAATGACCCCCTGAAGATGGCAATATAGATTGCCGAAATACGTATAGGGGAAATCCTTTAATAAAGTAATTAGTGAAAAAATTATCTTTGTGCATTTGTTGGTGAATGATAATCAGTTATATTACCTTATACTTTATTCTAGTGTTATACAGTTTTTAATGTTTATACTGTATCCTACTACATGTGCCGGCTATCATTAGCCATCTTCAGGGAGGTTATTGGCATAAAGGAATTCTTATTTTCATATAGCAACATTTCATCGTTAAATCTGCTTAATAAATTACAATATTGAATAGTTAAAACGTTAAACAATATTATATATATGTAGAAACTAAGATCAGGTATTAAGAATATAGATTAACAGTGTACAGTTCTTGTTAAAAACTGTTTCTTCTTATGCATTATGGTATTGTTTACACTAATTTTTTGAAACCAAATATTATATATGTACAGTCATCTTCCATCGTAAATGGATCAGAGTCTTGTAGAAATGATTAAAAACAATTAAAACCTTAATAGTGGTATAGTTTTTTTTCCCCAATGGCTCGACAGCCCCTTGGGGGCCTAGGCCGCCTCATTTTTCGAGGCTTCACGATCACACACTTTTTAGACACACCACACTCGGTAGGACTCCTCTGGACGAGTGATCAGCCCGTCGCAGAGACCTCTACCTGACAACACACAACACTCACAACAACAGACATCCATGCCCCCGGTGGAATTCGAACCCACAATCCCAGTAAGCGAGCGGCCGCAGACCCACGCCTTAGGCCGCGCGGCCACTGGGATCGGCAATAGTGGTATAGTATGCAAATTAAATTTGGATTTTTTGCGACACAGCTTATACGTTTGGTCAGCCCTGTCGTATGACTGACGGGATAAAACCGAAGAACTCGGTGAGAAAATTGTCCCAGTGTCACTGTTCACCACTGGTCCTACAGGGACTGGCCTGGGATCGAACCGTGACCTCCATTGTGAGAATACGGCAAGTCATTATTTAACTGTGGCTGTGGCACGGCCTACGTAATACTTAGAAAACAATCTCGGACATGAGTTGAGAGTTATATAAAAATACGGGACATGTAGGTAGTACGAGTTTATACGCTTGTCTGGAAGTAATTTAGACCTTTTCCGATTCACGTTACACACTATTTATTGCGTCTGGAAATACGATTAAACCCGCATGCAGTTTTAGGCGCGTTCGCATAAATAGCGAAAAGCGACTATTAACTTTGTCATGTCCGTCTGACCGCATGCATCAGCGCGGCTCCCACTGGACGGATTTCCGTGAAATTTGATATTTGGGACTTCTACGAAAATTTGTCGAGAAACTCCCAAGTTTGGTTACGGACTAAAATATGGGGCACTGTACATGAAGACGTACTGCGTGTTGCGTGTTGTGGACAGCGACATTGTAGCACAACAATGCAGAGAACGCATGGCTGTGCTTCCATAACAAGGCTTGCGATATTTGTGACATTGTTGACAGCTTCATTTATATGTCGGTACAAAGAGAACGCATTGTTGTGTCTGTGTGGCAACAACGGTTACACGAACGCGCCACATTGTTACGCTATACGTCCTTGCTTTCCTTGTTTTCAAGAAAATTACCACATGCTGTTATGGAATGGCCAAGTTAATTGTATTTACTGTTTAATATTTCATTGGTGTTTACCGACGCTGTTTTTCATAGAAGTTCTCTTCTGTCAAGAATACATTGTATTCGTCTGACTTGCAAATGACGATGTGTTTTGAATTTCCATTAATTTTTTCTTCTCTCATGCGTAGATGTTACAGTTACAAGCCATGCGATGAGTAAAGTACGCACGATATATGGAGCGTACAGAATATTGACATACGGAATATATAATCAGTAAATCAGGCCGCTAATGTGATCGTCATGTGAATATTAAACATCTGTTTTAACCGCAGCCCTTTGAAGCATACAATTAATCTGAATAATGTACAGAGATCCAGTTCATAACTGCAGAGGACAAATTGTGTGTCTATTATTGACATCAGCTGGTTAATGCTCTTTAGGGAAATAATCGCAGGTTATTGTGAGAATCGTACGAAAGAAGTACAGTCTGTGCGCAGACTGTAAAACCTTTTACTGTTGAATATCACTGTACATGCAGTAATGGCTATGCTTCATTGGGGTTTTAGAGTGGGCTGGGATGTCAGTGTTAATGCGAGAGTCACGAAAGCGTGGGAGGTAAATTGTTGAGTGCTTCTGAAAGACAAAATCAGGTAATTTCCAAACTATGCTGTGTCCTTAAACGAAGTTAATTAAAAGTCACCTTTGTCTTCATCCCACGCTGTTAATTTTTGTGTGGGTGTAACTGACTTCGCGATTTACATCAAGGTACCAGGGAGGCAAATCTAATGAAATAGTTGTAGTTGTAGCGTTGGGGGTTGGGGTGGGGTTGAGTCCCTGGTTACCAGCTGTGTCAGTCTTGCGGCCTCTTGTACCGGGATGTTGGCAGTGGAAAATCGAAGTGCTGAGAGAAAACCATGCGTCATTTCCACTTTGTCCACCGCATATCCCACGAGAATGGACCTGGGCCTTAAAGGTTATAAGCCGGCGACTAACCGCTTAAGCAATGACAGCGTGTTCCGAGGAAGTAACTGTTATTTTTGACTTTGTGCGGGGCAGTAGAGGGCGTGGTCCAGGCTGGCTGTTCCCTGCGGAGGGCTGGGGTCAATCCCATGGCAGTCCATATGGGGTTTGTGGTAGAATGGTACTGGGACAGGCTTTTTACCGAGCATTTCGGTTTTTCTGTCAGTTATTCCGCCAATGCTCCATTTTCATGTCATCCGGGGGGGGGGGGGACAGTGGGCCCATTAGAGGCTGAAATTCCGCAGAGATGTAGTCCAACCCCACCGAAAGAGAATGATAAAAATACATGGGGGGTTGGTAATTTTATGCAGACCAGCGTGGCTCTAAGATACGCCTGATTTTTTTTTTCTCCTGTGGCTCCACAGCCCCTAGTGGGCCAGGGCCTCCTCATTGTCGAAGCTTCACGATCACATTCAGACACACCATAATCGGTAGGATTTCTCTAGACGAGTGATCGGTCGGTCGCAGAGACCTCTACCTGACAACACAACACTCACAAGAGACAGACATCCATGCCCCGGCGGGATTCGAACCCACAATCCCAGTAAGCGAGCGGCCGTAGACCGACGCCTTATACCGCGCCGCCACTGGTGTCGTCGATACGGCTGAGTGGCGGAGAGAAATCAGGATGTGGCAATATAGAATGTGACTAATGATCCTTTCAGGCTCGTGTATCTACGGGGAGTATTTTTGTTCTGACAGGAATATTTGATACAAGGGAAAAGGAAATGTAGCTCTAGGAGCTAAAACGAAATTGGAGCCGCTATTTTTGATATCGATACTACGTTGGCGTTTTATCGATTGTTAAGAATACACGCACACAACAGCCCTCTTCGGGGGCCAGTGCAAAATCTCGCGTAATTACATGTGACAGCCACGTTCCGTACTTCTTGCATGTCTGTTTAACATTACAGAGGGAGACGTAATGTCCTTCGTGTCTCGGTTATAACCCATGTCTTTCACTGCAAGACATATCAGAGCTGTGCCGTAACTGGCGACAGTGTTATTGTACCTCAGAAACTGACACGGCAGTCGTGCTGAGGACGGCAGATTATAAAGTGCAGTGTTGATGGGGTCTAGTTGTGTGACGGCCATGTCAAATTTAATGCGAATTCTGTAGTTATTTCAAGAATTTTTGTGTGGACAGACACAGCGACATGTTGATGTATCTGGCTGTTTGTGTCGTCATTGGTTTGTATAATGACGTCCAGCAGCTGAGGCTGTATAGCGTGGTATGTTAGGTAAAGGTAAAGTTGTCCCTAGAACAGGCCACGAAGGCCCAGAGGGGGAGTAGAGGTATAGCTCTACTCTTTCTTTAACCCCGGCACTAGATGAGGGTGGGTGGTCAACTCCACGCCTCGGCCGCTTTACCCCCGGGTAAGAGACCCGGTACCCATTGTAAAGGAGGCTGGGTGGGCCCCAGGGCCGGTCTGGACGGGTGCGGAAAATATCGCCTCCACCGGGATTCGATCCCCGGACCGTCCAGCTCGTAGCGAGTCGCTGTACCGACTGAGCTATCGCGGCCCACGGAATGTTAGGACAATAGTGAAACGTGAATCACAGGGAGTGAAGGAATGTGGAAGGAAACGATACGGCCCGATTTCATTTCACTGGAGGGACGGAGGAAACCCATGATAAGATAGGCAATGTACGTATGACGTAACATTGTGGCGTATTCGCGTAATCATTACTGCTTTGGAAACGCAGCAAAGTGTGCATGTGCTGTCAGTGACAAAACCGTTGAATGTCGCCAGGGAAACGCAGCACAGTTCTCCCGTTGCCTGTTGTCGAGCTGTTCCATTACAGCTGTCAATACAAACGTATTTAGGTCTCCATGTAAAGTGCCCGATACTGTTGTCCGATTTTAACAAAGTTTGCAGTTTCTGGACAGATTTTCTTAAAGGGATCCGATATCAAATTTCACGGAAATCCGTCCAGTGGGAGCGGCGGTGATATATGCGGACAGACATGACGAAGCTAAGAAGAGCTTTTCGCTATTACGCTAACGCTCCTAAAACGCCGGGTGACAACACTATCTATATCCGTTGTGGTTTTGATGTCGTCAGTGTCACTTTTCCTGGTGGTTGGTCGTAGTGTCCCTGGAACACGTGGATAATCTCGGTAAAGCGACTTTAGGACATCCCGTATATAGCCCTAAGAGGAAGTGACGTAAAACGGAAAGGATACGTAGTGGGGAAACTTAATGACTTGTTTATTCTGTAGGCCTAGTCGCCAAGGGACTTGGTGTCGCCCACCTTTTGCCGTCGCAGGGGTATTTAATACAATGAGGTAGTGTAAGCAAGGTAGCCGATACACTGAACGTCTCCAAAACAGGTTCTCTAGCCCGACTTTGTCTAAAGAGCATTTGAACTTCAGTTCCTTCTGTAAATCATTGGTCGCTGTGTAGTTTGAGCTACTGGCAGCGTCGTTAAATAAAATAATAAACACATAGTTAACACCTTACGCAAAACACTGCTTGTCCATTACAAACACCGGCCGGTTAATGGTGTTCAGATACATAATCGCTGTTTATTTTGTGAACCATACGAAAAGCCTGAATACCCTGTGGGGGAAAATACAGGGTGCTTGTTTTAAAGTAAGTGTTATGTATCAGGGGTATACAAATTTTTCACCTATCTAGGAGTCACTACAAAATTCTAGGCGCTGTAATGGTGATATGAAGTGTGGGGGAAAATACAGGGTGTTTGTTTTAAAGTAAATGTTATGTATCAGGGGTATACAAATTTTTCACCAATCTGGGAGTCACTACAAAATTCTGGGCGCTACAATGGTGATATGAAGCAAGTTCCATACTGAGGACCGATAAATATTAGGCGCCATGGCAAAAAAAATCAGTCGCCAATGCGACCTGGCGCCCGGAATTTGTGCACTCCTGGTATATATACTAACTTGTATGGTTTAAGGGGTTAAATGTCCGATACCGTCAGAAGCCAGCATCTGGAAAGAGAATTTGTAGATGTGTGTAGTGCTGAAACGGACCTGTTCATTACACAGTTTGTGTTGGGACGGTGTGTTGGGAAACTTGTAATGGCTACGAATTATTTGCTGCGTGAAAGGTGATCAGACCAGAAACAAAATATGAGAAAATTGTCGGATACGGTCGTGGTCCAAAGAAAATGTGTTGATCGGCATCTAGAACTGTGGCCTTTGAGAGATGTAGGAAGAAAAACTTTCTAGGAGTGAGAATAACGCGCTTGTTATAATAATACAGTATAAACTGGGGCATTTCGCCAGGCGCCAGGATTCAGTGGGATGGGTTTCACATCTATCTCATGGTTGCACGCATTTTCCGAAAATCTAGAAGCCACATCAAAATTTTAGGTGCCATAAAGGTGACATGAAGCAAGTTCCGTGCTGAGGGTCCACAAATATTAGGTGCCACCGTAAAAGATATAGTCGCCACGGCGATCTGGCGACCGGAATTTGTGCACCCGTGACCTAGCTGTTGCGGTAAAGTATGCTGCAGTTTTGTGTACCTCGGTATTTATCCCCGCTGAAAAATCTGCGGGCATTTTTTATATTTCCCATCACTACCTGCGATTTACACAGACAGACTTACCTTTAATCCGCTCGTGTACCTCCTAGCCCTCTACGGATGCTATGAAGCCACCGTATCGTCGAATTCACGTACACACGCCGTGAACTTGAAAATTTCTTGAAAGACAAACTTCATTCAATAAGTGGTGCTACTGCCTCGAGGTAATTTGTATTCCTGTCGGCAAATGTTGACGCTCCAATACCGACCGAAGCATAGGTAGCTGTTGACTGCATCATAACGACAGATCTTTTCGGTAATCAATGTCACTTGGTGTGCGTATCTGTAACGATAAGAATAACTTGCTACATGGGACAGAGTGGTGACAGAACTCTAACTCCAAGGCGTTTATGTATAAAAGCCTATGAATTAAAATTCTGTCGCCATGAAGCAGTTTACAGCCACCTATGTTTCGGTCGGTATTGTAGCCTCAATAGTTGCCGATACAAGACTGCTTCTAGCTAGCAGAATGGCTTATTGTATCAAGCTTTCAATAACTTCGTAGCTTAATGGCGTGCAAATTCACTGATTTCGCAGTGCCTGTCAAGGGCTAAAATGTGTGTGTGTGTATATATATATATATATATATATAAGTATATGTATATATTGATATATATCATTCACCATTCCTGAGCCAAGTGAATCCAGTTTACAGCTCCTACCCTAGTTCTTTGAAATTCATTTGCATTTTGTTCTCGGACGTACGCTGTCATTTTATAATATGCTGTCTTTTATGAGAGTGAGTAGCTCCTCGCCAAACTTCCAAGCTGGAATACCACCCCTTGGCCGTCGTCCGCGATTTTTCACTGAATACGTTCACAGCTGCCCTCAGCATCTGAAAGGCGTCTCTGCCGTCGGTAACTTGAGGACGCGCCGTGCTGTGGTGCTAACATGTATATAGCAGCAGTGACCACAACGCGACTCGCCGATGTCACTGTTGCGGCCCTCGCAAGTTGCCTGCAAAAAAAACAATAATTGAAATTTCTCGTAAAGAACACCCTGGAAGAGACCACTGGCGCATCTATTGAATTTCCCAGCAAGCACTGTTTTCTTGTGTCACTAACAGAAAGCGCTGGCTGCGTTCTCTCGGGCAGTGAGGAGTGTTGCTACCGTACGGTTTGGCTTCATGAATAAAGACATGGCTCTTGGCCTAGTTGTCTCTTAAAGTGCGGCTCCCGAAGGTAGTCTCGCTGGTCATCTCTGGTTTATAGCTTCGAAAAAAGGAAGAGAAAGAACAACTGGGAATGAATCGGGAAGGAAAGAAGGATGACGTTGGCTGTGGACTACCGTGCTGCCGGCCGCCATACGCCTTTGTCTCCGACAGATCGACATATTGAAGCATATACAGTACGTAAGCGAAAGCGCTCTTTCGACCCCAGGTCATTCCATATGGTACTCATATTGAACAAAGTGTCACTGGGACAGGTCTTTCTCAAAGCTGTTCGGATTTACCGTGTCATTGTCATTCCACCAATGCTTCTGACTCCCTTTTCATTCATCTACCACCGACGCTGTATAATCTTAGCAAGTGACAGCGTCGTTAAATAACCATGCCTTTTTCTGTGTCTCATAATGCGGGTCTGCAACTTGAGCGAGACTCGTAACTTGATGAAGTAACCTTCAGTGGAGCCCAACACACGGTCTTTCAGTATTGAACACTGATTACATTTGGAAAGCGCAGTATTTAATTACAAGTGTCTGCTGCTAGTCTGAATTGTATTGAGCTTTGTAGAAATGTCTTTCATCGCTTGTTCCTGCGTGGGCTACGTCAAAATGGAGTTACGTAGAGGTTTCGTCTCTGTCACTCTGACAGTACAGTGGGAAAGGTTTTAACTGCTGTCAGACTAGTTTCACGATAACAGTGTTGCTGATAACTTTCAGAGAGTAGTCCCACTTTCCTGAATCTTCAATGAAGCTATGTCTGTCTGCATCAATCTTTATTTAGCTGATGAAACAAGAGCGGAGTCTTCGATTTTTAGAATGAAGCAAACAGTCTTGGTGTTCTCCGTGTAATGGGAGGTTTTGAAAGGACTCGACAAATAGAATTACTCTGAGAGAGGGTTAGTTCCATTGCATATTCTGTAGTCATGGGGTTTGAATTTCGACAGTTTGAACTAGAGTGGGGGCTGGACGTCGGGGTTCGAATTCCGGCAGGGTTAAGAGATTTTTCTCTCCTCCGAAACTTTCAGACCGACTCCGTGGTCCACCTAGTTTCCTATTCAATGGGTACCGATTTCACGGGGATACAACGATCGCAGCGTGAAGTTGACCACTCACCTATCTAGTGGACGAGGTTAAGATTGAGTGGAGCTATACCTGTGCTCCCCCTATATGTCTTCGTGTCGTGGACGGCGACGTATTTACGTTTTTACCACACGACATCGGCCTGTTTGTACACAGAATGGAATATATGAACAACTTACGTTTGAACACAGCTTCTAAAATTGTTTGCAGTGAAAATAAATGACTTTTTTTAAACTCTTGAAAGCAGGATTCTTAATACGACGCGTGTATGCGTCTCTGTACGGCGCTACAGACCGATCTGGAACAGGATCTCCCCTTTTCTAGGCTTCTGAATCTTGTCTGCAGACATTTGGTCGGATCCCTGCGTAGGAGATCGGTCCGTCGGAACGCTTGTACCTGCAGAGGAAGAGCGCAGACGTACATTCGTGTTCCAAGGGCGATTCGAACCCACGTATCCAGTTTTCGAACGGTAGCAGACAGTAATCGACTAACAAGGGCGCTGATAGGCTATTGATGCTTACGTCACCTTCTTGAAGGATAAGAAGTTTTGCACTTTGCCCACACGGTGTATTTCTATGGCCTGTATTATTTTTAAAATAAACAACGATTATTTCCGTAAACAGCATTAATTCTTTCGTCTTTATTATGGAAACATGTTACGTTTTCTGTGAAGCAGAAATTGTATTTCTAAATATTATGTAATTGCACTGCAGGCTTCAAGTGGGTTCTAAATGTCGCATTCCCGTGTGCCACTGTAAATTGAGCTAGCAGTCCATTCACTAGAACTAAAATAAGATTTATTTACGAGCTGTTATATGCCATGGGAAATCGATGCTCGAAATTAGGACGTGATCACGATGTTCGGAGCCACGCCCACTACGTGAAAGGTCAAACCGCCATCGCAAGAAGAAAGCGTTTGTAATAATGACTTGATTAGCGAAAAGTGTGAACCTGTGTTTTGGGGGAAAATACTGCCTCCATTTTCAGAGTGAAATTCTGAATATGGAGATATTCCTCTCAGTCCTTCTTACCAGGCTCAGTTGGTTGAGGCACTGCGCTACAAGCCGGAAGTTCGCAGGTTCCATTCCCGATGGTGTCATTGAGATTTTTCATTGACATAATCCTTCCGCCTGCACTATGGCCCTGTGGTCGACTCAGCCTCTAACAGAAATGAGTACCAGGATTAGTTCCTGGGGGGTTAAGGCGGCAGGTGCGTATGGCTGACAACCTTACCATCTTCATGTGCCGATTGTCTATAAATCTGGGAGCATCAACCTGCTGGAACCCTAAGGGCCTGTCCAGGCCTGTACAGGGATAGCTTTACCTTTACCCTTATCTGATGTCTTCTCATTTCTGTTCCTCCAACTACAATAGTTATACCTATGAGTCTCCTTTCTTCAGAAAATCTTTCAAAGCGCCGTTCTCGGTCAGCCTCTTGTGCATGTAAACTACTTTGTATGTTTTAGCAGACAACGTGGGCGAGCCGTACCAGTGACATGCACGAGCCGTGTTCTGACACCCCTGCACTGGACAGTACAAGTGGAGTTATGATTTTTTATGTTTATATGTACCCAGTTTATGTCAACAGCAATTTTGTGTCCTATATTGAAGCATTCAATGTCCGTCCGTATTTACAGGCCAGTTTGTCGAATCTTTTTACAATATCGTGTCAATAACATTCAAAACAAACTTCCTTGTGTTTCTTGGTTTTCGCGTTGAATTAATTGCAATCGTTTGTAATATCAAATTTGTGGAGGAGGACATCCCTCGGCCAAAATTTGGATTGGATGATGCTGTTCAGTCTTTTTTTAAAACTTAATTTGGATCGTTCTGTGTGTTAAAAGTTGCAAATTAGTGTTATAGAGTCGACTATAAATTCACTAATCATAAATCAATCAATCAATCAGTCAATGGGAAGACCGTTCTTTACGTAAGCCCAGTGCTGCAGCTTGTAAAACATACAGTAGATTCAAATGTTGATTTCAGAGGGAAGCTGTAATCATACTGCCAACAGTTCGCCACGAGAGTCCATGCACGACAGATTGCCTAACTTGCCACTCAAAACTTCATTGAGCAGAGTTTTTGAGAAGCTAGCTGTATCTCAACTGCTACAGACATTGAGATCTGCGCTCTTCTGGGATATTACACGGCGTCGTAGGACTCTTGGCCAGTGAAGATGAGACCGAAACGTCGGTAAACAATTACCACACGACGCCGCGTAATATCCCAGAAGAGCGCAGATCTCATCAACATCGCGGCGGAAGCCTGAAATCACGGTTACTACAGACATTCGGCACTACCGTATTTGCAACAGTCAGCCACGGGTCCCATCCAGTGCC
Organism: Reticulitermes speratus; assembly: GCA_021186555.1. Classification (NCBI taxonomy): domain Eukaryota; kingdom Metazoa; phylum Arthropoda; class Insecta; order Blattodea; family Rhinotermitidae; genus Reticulitermes; species Reticulitermes speratus. The sequence goes on from JAJKFL010000042.1 coordinate 4,997,031, forward strand.
TGGAGCCAGATAAATTCGGTTCACACTGTCGTATCTTTCCTCTTTAACATGCCTTTTAATATTATCCTCCCTTGGACACCGATGTCTCTGAAGGTGTATTCTCCCTACAGGTCTTTCAACTCAAATTTTAGATGCATTTGTCATTTCTTCAATACCGTATGTGTGAGTCACACACCCCAGCGTCCATGATTTCGCGACCCCCAGTAATAATATGTCAAGTTAAAGTTTCTCACTATGTTAGTTTCAACTCTAAACTCGCAAGTTTGCAGCAGGCTTGTGACGCACATAAGGGCATGTGGACAAACCCTTGTAACATATTTTTGCCACTATGTTAATATAATTTTATGTTTTCTCGCGGCCTTTCTGAACATATTTTAGTCGGCGTACCCCTTGATCTCAGTGAAATTTCAGGTACGCCTTGATTTCAAAAAATACTTACCCCTTGGTCTTCCCGTACACTTTTTCAGCTGTATACACTGTAAGATACAAAGACTTTTTCGTTTTAAACAAATTGTATTTATTTCGTGCATACAAATACTCGTAGTTGTACAAAATAAAGTTACGAAGACATTTTAGGTCTGACGATGTGTGAAATGTATCTCACATCCACCCGTTTCACAACCGTTGTAATGAGCCAACTCATTTATCTAGCATTCAGACACACGGATATCGTACATGGGAATAGCGTGCTGTTTTATGGCATATTACTGAAAAGTATGGTATTGGTAAAGTGAAAGACACGCTAGGGAGCCCATCTATTATACACTCAACCCCAGGGGCCCCAGTAGATGAGAGAAGGAAAGTCCCCCCTCCCCTTCCTCCCGCCTTCATAAACCAGACTTTTCTTCGACCATGGACACCTTTTTTTTACTCTTCCTCATTTCCATTTCTTCTTTCTGTGACACCGCAATCATCACTTTCATTTACCCCTACTTTACGTACGTCAATGGTGTTACGAATTTCTTCCAACCACTGTGTAATTGTCGGCCCCTTGAAACTCCTCCAGTTAGTGTGATATATGTGAGGTTATCACAGCGGTAATTGTGGCGAAGGCAGTCTAGGATGTGACGCCGTGCAGTTTGGTATTAATGTGCTGAGATGCAGGGCACACCTGGAGATTGGTGTACGGACTGCTGCGAAATGTTCGTACCAAACTGTACGTCACATCCCATTCCAGACGACGGTAGCCATCATGATTTGTACGCTGGATATTTTTCATAATCATCTTTCTCCAGACATCGTTTCAGGGGCTGGATCTGTTTCTGTCAACAAGTGCACGGGAAACGGGTTATATTGTGTAGGACCATGTGATGTTGTGTAGGGCCGTGTGATGTTGTGTAGGGCCATGTGATGTTGTGTAGGGCCGTGTGATGTTGTGTAGGGCCGTGTGATGTTGTGTAGGGCCGTGTGATGTTGTGTAGGGCCGTGTGATGTTGTGTAGGCGTATTGTGTGCCGTGTGATGTTGTGTAGGGCCGTGTGATATTGTGTAGGGCCGTGTGATGTTGTGTAGGGCCATGTGATGTTGTGTAGGGCCGTGTGATGTTGTGTAGGGCCATGTGATGTTGTGTAGGGCCGTGTGATGTTGTGTAGGGCCATGTGATATTGTGTAGGGCCATGTGATATTGTGTAGGGCCATGTGATATTGTGTAGGACCGTGTGATATGTGCAGGGTCATGTGATATTGTGTAGGGCCGTGTGATGTTGTGTAGGGCCGTGTGATGTTGTGTAGGGCCATGTGATGTTGTGTAGGGCCATGTGATATTGTGTAGGGCCATGTGATGTTGTGTAGGGCCATGTGATATTGTGTAGGGCCATGTGATGTTGTGTAGGGCCGTGTGATGTTGTGTAGGGCCGTGTGATGTTGTGTAGGGCCATGTGATATTGTGTAGGACCGTGTGATATGTGCAGGGTCATGTGATATTGTGTAGGGCCATCTGATATTGTACAGGGCCATGTGATATTGTGTAGGGCCATCTGATATTGTACAGGGCCATGTGATATTGTGTAGGGCCATGTGGAAGCTAGGGCGTCGTGAATATTGGGATTTTACGCACAAGCAGTGCTTGACTGTAAAGATCAAGGCACTACGATCTTCCGAAACGTCGGTAGCTTTGACAATTGACCTGAATCTTTGGCAGCACTGTTGTGAGAACCACAGAACTCGCGTGGTACTTCCTAATTGACCCAGAGGGCACACCTGAAGACGGAGGGCATCAGCCTGTAAAACGTCTTACGGTTTTTGTCCAGGATATATACAGGTTGTTTCGTGACTATGTAGTGTTTTAGGAGCGTTGTCCTGAGGTCAGAACCATCTTGAAATGTCATGTGAACATTGGCAATGGAACTGCGGGCGTTTGAATTTCAAGAGTGCTTTACACGTAACTAAACTGGCTTCGCTAGAGGATTCTTATCTTCCGGGTGGTGACGCTGTGTAGTTGGGTGAGTGGTCCCCGACGTTTCGAAGTAATCTTCTTGGACTGATTGCCACTTAAAGACGAAGGCGCCACGATCCTTCGAAACGTCGGGAAACACACCACACCCCATAAGACTTGAATCCTCAACCACATCGCCACGAGAACCTCCAATCCCTCGCTGACTTCACTACTCTATGAATATGAACGTGCCTGCTAGCGCATGCGCACGAAGCCTGAACCCCAGTTTCTCACAGCTCTGTTGGGGCTAAGAACTGTACCGCTGTTGATATGACATCTGTGGCTTATGGCTGGGAATAAGCTGAGGAACAGGGTGAAGAAGTACGTATTAACGTGAAGTCATACAGCACTGTGTATGAACATGCACGACGTTTCGTCATCTGGCTGTGTCTCCGTCTTCATGACTGCTATGCCGGTTAGACAGTAGGACTTTTGATGAAGACCAGAAATTTCCAGGGGTTTCTGCAACCGCCAGCACAGACATCATTGTGGCTGTTTCGTGAGAACAGCCACGCAGCAGTCCTGTTGTAATAGGGTCATTTGCATTCTAAACATCGCCCATTGCCTTTTATGTCCACGTCACGACAGTAGCCATTGTTGATTCGTATGCACGCCAGTGGAAGTACGCACCGGAAGTTACCTTGTCCGGTTTGGTAATCCTTTCCTCGCAGCTTCCTTCTTATTTCGTTTTGTTTCACATTGTTTTCGAGTTCTTGCCCACACGTAGCGTAACATTGTTAGGGCTGGGTGTTAATTCTGCGAAGTATGTCAAACGACCCCGCAATTGGAGTATAGTCCGTTCACATGTTTTGTGTCAGAAACCGCTTTACGAATAACGATTGAATTTGGAATGTAGACCTAGACAGAATGGTGTCCGACGAGTTAAATACAGTGGCTAGGCTATGGTCTGAACGGTCCGGGGTTCGGATCCCGGCAGAGACATGACATTTTTCTCTCCTTCAAAACGTCCTGACCGGTTTTGGGCCTACCCAGTCTCATATTCAGTGGGTACCGGCGTTGTCTTGCGGGGGTAAAGCTGGGGCGTGCCAAGGATAGCAATAAGTGGAGTTGTTCATCTACTCCCCTTGTGTGCCTTCATGCCACGGACAGGAACAACATTACCATTTTTATATTCTGTTCGTTATTCATTCAGCCAAAATCGTAATTGGGATATTCCTAGCGCCACTGGTGGCAGCAGTGATAAGTGAAAAGCTCACGGTGTGAGTTTTGAGGTTCTCACAGCTCTGTTGCTGAGGGTCCAGGTATTCTGGGAAGTGACGCTGTGCGCAGGTCTTGGAATTCGTGACTGTCACTGATGTGAAGACACTAGGTTGCTTCGAAACGTCGGACACTGCGTTACATTCCAGAATACCTGAATCCGCGATTGGTGACATAATGTGAATATTTGATAATGTTCATTTATTTTAACTAGTACATTAGACTGGTTGAAACTGCATGGGGAATTATTGCTTTCGTGTCTTCATCTGTTGGGTATTTACGGATATCAATTATCATCCTTCGCCCATTTCTTTCCTATTCTTTATATATTTCCTGCATCTTACATTCTCTTTTTGTCCGTTAAAACAATGAATTCAGTTACATCTATGTTCTCCAGATAGAGTTTTGTGCGCAGAAACGCCATCTATGTAAATACGTGAAACTACGTGTTTCCGTAGCAATGTCGTGAGAGCGACGTAACATCATAATCAGTCACCAAGCGGGTTGATTTAATGGTAATTTATATGCGAGAGGCACCCGGTTCCGATCGAGGACACGGGACCTGCTGTTCTGACAGATATTGCTCTGGTTTTCCTCAATAATTCCAGGCCTGTATTGTACCTCAAACTGCTAACGCATCCTTTCATATCCTTTCCAATTCTTCATTCGCCTGTCATCCTGTCGTCGACGTTATGTAGTCTGAGGTAGTGACAGCGTCGTTAAATAAACCACAAAAGAACATGTGTATCATGGGTGACCACAGCGGGGCTCTTGAGTCGCATGTGGCTTGCTCAATTTATCTGTGAGAATAATAATCGAAATTTCTCGTAAAGAACACTCTAGAACAGGCCACTAGTGCACCTGGTGGATTTCTCAGCAAGCGGTAGTTTCTTGTGCTGCTAACAGAAAGCGCTAGCTGGGTTCTGTCAGACAGTGAGCAGTGTTGCTACCGTACGGTTTTACTTGATGAATAAAGACACGGCTGTTGCCCAAGTTACCTTCGAAAGTCCAGCTCCCGAAGCTCGTCTTTCCCCGACGCAAACTATTTGTATTATATAAATTTGTGAGTTCTTGCTGCGCCGTGAACGAGGGTGGAGGAGTGGGGCGCGAACCGTAGAGGTTAGCAGGGTCTCGCAGGCACAGGGCCCACACTGCACTTTGTTACACCGTGTGTAAGCCTGGATGTGAAATTGCGACACTTTTGCTGCTGTAAGCAATTTTGATGTGCTAGTAGACAGCTAATAAATGTTTTTTTATCCGTGTTGGTTGTTGGATTTTTAAGGAAAGACGAAGATGGAGAGAAATTCGTTTGAATAGTAAATGGTTAAATATAAATGACCATGTAGCATGCAAGAAAGCAGCTAATTGCACTAAGACCGTACAACTGAGAAACAAAGGAAAATTATTACTTAACATTAGATGTAAGTGGGAGGGCCTTACGAAGAAAATATCACAAGGAGTCGAGGAAGCGAATGGAGAAATACTGTAATTGGAGCCTGTAAGTTGATTATTTAATTGTCTGTGTGGATACTTGGTGTAAGGGATGTCCTGCAGGATACCTGATGTTAGCAATCGCAGTCCTTGTAAGATGTATATAAACTTAAGACGCAACAAATGAATATCTACATTCATAAAAGGTGCTTTGAAAATGAGGCTGAGTTTAAGTATTATTTTCTCATGGCTCGACAGCCCTTAGTGGGCCAGGACCTCTTTATTATCGAGGCTTCACGATCACACTCAGACACACCACACTCGGTAGGACTCCTCTGGACGAGGGACCAGCCCGACGCAGAGACCTCTACCTGACAACACACAACACTCAAAAGAGACAGACATCCATGCCCCCGGTGGGATTCGAACCTTGAATCCTAGCAAGCGAACGACCGCAAACCCACGCCTTAGGCCGCTCGGGCACTGGGATAGTCTGCGTTTAATATGCAGGAACCTTACATTACAATTGCATTCACAAAGAAATGAAGAGTGGATTTAAGCTGCTTAATTTTCGTTGCCGTTAGGTTCAGATTCTCTTGTCTACCCATCTGCTAACCTAAACACTTGAAGATTAAAATATACAACAGTATAACATTACCTGCTTTTCATGAGTGCGGAACTTGGTCTCTCTCTTCTATGAAAGAATATACAGTGAGGGTAAAAGGTAAAGCAACCCCATTACAGGCCTAGACAGACCCTGCGGGGTCCAGGATGTTGAGGCTCACAGATTTGTAGACAATCGGCACATGAAGGTGGTAAGGTTATCAGCCCTACGCACCGGCCGCCTTTACCCCCCAGGAAATATTCCTGGTACTCATTTCTGTTAGAGGCTGAGTCGACCCCAGGGCCATAGTGCGACCGAAACGATTATGTCAAGGAATTAATTCCAATGACACCATCGGGAATCGAACCCGCGACCTTCCGGTTTACAGTGAGGGTAATATACTATAAAATAGTTAGGTACACCGAAGGTATTTGAAAACCGGACATATTTGTACCTGACGGGGAGAGAGTGATAGGAAGCTGAGGATAATGGGACAAGGAACTTTATGGTTTGTATTCCTCGTCAAGTGTTGGAAAACCCTGCATAAAGCGTAGGCGTAGATCGGTTGAAAATATTAAAATGAATCTTAATGACGTATGATGGGAGGGTGTGGACTGGATTAATTTGTCTGAAGGTAGTGACGAGTTGTGGTCCCCTGTGAACATGGCCGTGAGTCCCGAGTTCACAGAATTCATTGTCTGGCTGAGGAACTGTTATTTCAAGAAGGATTCTGTTGATTTCAGGCTTCCGCCGCGATGTTGATGAAATCTGTGGTCTTCTGGGTTATTACACGGCGTCGTGTGGTAATTATTTACCGACGTTTCGGGACAACGTATCGGTCTCATCCTCACGGGTCAAGATTCCGAGTAGGAAAATTCCTACACGGAATCTTGACCCGTGAGGATGGGACCGATACGTTGTCCCGAAACGTCGGTAAATAATTACCACACGGCGCCGTGTAATAACCCAGAAGTCCACACATTTCAAGGATTCTGTTCCACGGAATTAGTGACTTCTCAAAAAGGCTGTTTTAACTTGCCACATTTTTTAAGGATTTATTCGCTGTCTGCATAGTGTAGTGTGGTGACGAAACGTCAGCATGGACGTCATTTGGGGCGGGGGAGGAATGGGCTGTATGTTTTTATTCATCCGTTTATCCATTCACTGGATGCTGGAACATGGTAGCAAGGGTGAATAAATACTTTACGTAGGTGGACTCGCCCGCCCATGCAGTCCAGTGTGCAAGGCAATGAAGCTTGCGGGTTGGCTGTGCTGAGCGCGAACTAGCTGCGCTCAGAGCATGACGCTACGTAGTCACTCCGGAGTCCGGATTGCGAGAGCCAGCCAGCGAGCGAGCGACGAATCACCCGCCGGGTATCTTGCAGGTCGCCCGAGTGTCGGTTGGTTAGTCTGTTGCTGGTCCAAACTGATCTGCGCCTTCCCAGGTTCACCTCAGTCTTCATATTTTCGAGTTCTGATCGTGTGCTCGCCTGCTACAGAAGGTGTTTAAATCGTGTGAATGTATTTTTTTTTTCATTTATATACTCAGTACGTAGTGAATATTGATCGAGCCGTGTGAAAGTGCTGGCAGCAGCTAGTACCGGGGGAAAGGAAGGAATTTGAGCAGCGGAACTTGGTTCGTTACTTAACTGTTGAATGTTCTGATATAATCCGGCTGGACCATCACTTTTAGAAGAAGCAGTTCGTGTATTCTTGAAGCTCCTGTACAGTCAGTATTTCGTAAGATTAATTGTGGTACAAGAAGTGTTGTTGAGGTGTTGTGTAAGTGTTTATTTGCCGTGACAAGAGTGTTTATAACAGTACGCGTTTTTTCCTTAGCGAAGACCCGTATTGTTGTTTTCCCTGTCAACTCAATTCAGAGGCTGGACATTTCATCTAAAATCAAGATGAGTCTACAACAGTGTTCTGTCATTCTCTGCAATATTTTTTGAAGCACGTAGCGAATCAGAAGATTTATATTAAAAGTGACTGACGAAATAAACACTGCGACGCGGATTAATTTCGTAACGACGCCCCGCGCGCCCTTTGGCTCCCCACCCAGCTAAACAGGAGCCTGCAAGGCGGTCAGCTTACCTGCATCAGCGTTTATACACGGTGAGATAAATATAATGCTAGTGAAATTAGATTGGTCGTTACAGATAAGGCGGGTCGCTTTTGACTTTTCATGACCCCATAATTCGGCGTATTATATGGCTCCCCTGTGGCAGTAGCAGCGGTCAAAATATTTGTCAAGACCCCCCGACTGCAATAAAATATTATAAATGTTCTACAAGGTTTTAACGTGCATGTAATTGGCCTACTTGAGAAAGTATTGGCCTGGCTGGAGGGTTTGCATTCCAATGGCCTCCTTTTTCTTTTTAAGTTTCATTTTAAATTGTTACTAAGCTTGGCCGACCGGTTTCTGTATGTAGTGTGACGTCATTCTGATTTATAGAGCCCAACGTTTACATTTAGTTAACGAGGCTGCCAATAGCACATGCTGTGGGTCAAGTGCTTTATGATTGAGTGATTACTGAATAATGAATTGGCAGGGATATGGAAGGAAGCTGCCGTGGCCTAAACGGTCCCCGTATTTGCCTTCAGAAACTGAGGCAAATCGCGTAAAAACGAGAAGTGTGCCCGGTGTCACGTGTGAGATGTGAATTCAGGACCTACAGAACACTAGCTGGACTTATGCGACGTTCGGTGGTTCTTGTGTGAAAGAGACAGTATAGTTTTGTGTTATTTGTTCTTATTTATTAGAATTGCAGGTAAAAATCTCCCTAGTTTCTTGCAAAGTGACATTATTTTTCACACTGTTGACACCGTGCATCTTCGTCATATTAAATTAAGTTATGCACACTAAAACCACTTTTTAAGTAGCTTTATTATAAAATTGCGCTCCACGCAAAAACATTTCATATGGTAAGTCATTCATATACATTAAATAGAAAATCAATAATGATTACTGTTAGCAACCAATATGTTTACAAATTCTTTATTACTTACAAAATCGTTTATTTTACAGCTTTTAATACCACACGCCAGCAGTTCCACAATCTACCATCTACATTGCTTTTATAATTTTACAACTTTTAGAGAATCTTTTTACAAGATTTTAACTTATGTTTCAAAGTGCAGATAGAATATTTTAAATCATATGTTGAAGTGACTGTAGCTTTTAGCAATAAACCCCCCTGACGATGATCCTAGGATCGAAACACGTGTAGGGGTACAATTTTAACAATTTTATAATAAAGCTACTTAAAAAGTGGTTTTAGTGTGCATCGGTTGGTTTATAACTTAATTTAATATGACATTATTTTATTCGACAACTCGGATTGCTACTTCACTCAGATTCAGTTCACTACGAATGCTTCTGACGTGTATTTTAATTTAGCTACCGTTACTGGTATCTTGTGCCCAGACATGAAGAGATGCTGAATTTTGTGTTCTTTGATGTACCTCTTTATGTCGGCCCACAGCAAACAGCCCATTTCATACGCATGCCCCGCATATTGCGCTGTAACCTGCCCCTTATCATGTCCAATACATATGTTGTCTCCTTCCGCACAGCCTGAATCAGATTCCTAACACTAGGATATTTACGATTCTATTTCAACCATCCTGCTGATCCCTACGTTACCAAACCCTCATTTTTTTAAATATATTAAAGCCCCTATTTTCACGCCATCCTTGATATTTTTAGTGATTTTGGGCTGCACAGCCACCCATAAGAGAAACGAACTATAAAGGTTTTCGTGTTTGGCCCGAAGATTTTCTTCAGCGTTCCTTAACGTTTTAAAGCCCAGTGGTTACTATATGTACCACCAGGTTTAACGTTCAAAAACTCTAAATATTGCTGACAGTGTGTTATGTGTTGTGTATGGGTCTCAGAACAAACAGAAACTTTTGCCTTTTACAACCTCAACAGATTGGTTTTGTATAACCGAGGTGAAGAGTGTTCACGCACTGAGTCCTGATATTTATATCAGACGCGTTTCGTGTTTAAAGGTTTAAAGCCTTTCAACCGTTTGAAACTCGGTTGTAACCTTATCTGCTGTATACGTTTGTATTATAGGAAATGTCCGCAGAGCGAAACACTTCTGGCTCTTTCGCGTAGCCATTGTTGCCGTGTGAGTTTTTGTTGTATTTTTGATCTACATACGTAGCTGTCAACAATATAAAATAATCTTTGGTCTTCGTGTAAAGTGTCCGATATTTGTGTCCGATTTGAACCAACCATGAATTTTCTGGACGGATTTTAATAAAAGCCTCATCTAGTCTTTTTTTACAATGGCTCGACAGCCCCTTGGGGGCCTAGGCCTCGTCATTTTACGACGCTTCACGATCACACACTTTTTAGACACACCACGCTGGGTAGGACTCCTCTGGACGAGTGATCAGCCCGTCGCAGAGACCTCTACCTGACAACACACAACACTCACAACAGACAGACATCCATGCCGTAGGCAGGATTCGAACCCACGATCCTAGTAAGCGAGCGGCCGTAGACCCACGCCTTAGACCGCACGGCCACTGGGATCGGCAAGCCTCATCTAGCGCCAGGGTTAAAGAAAGAGTAGAGCTATACCTCTACTCCCCCTCTGGGCCTTCATGGCCTGTTCTAGGGAGAACTTTACCTTACCAGCATATCAAATTTCACGACAGTCTATCCAATGGGAGCCGGACAGATGTGACGAAATTAATAGGCGCCTTTCACCACTTTGCGAAGCGCCTATTGAAGCAACTAGTGCTTTTTTTTACCCACGGAGTGGGGTATGTATTTGGTACGAATCTCGCATAAACAGCTACTATTCTGCAACGTGCAAAGAACTGTTTGGTTTTTGTAATGGAGATTTGGTGTGATTTCTGTGAATAGGAACAACATTTTTTTAATATTGCATGTATGTAGATGGATTTCTACAGTCGAGGTGTTAAAAGTAATTTTTTTTGACGAATGCTCTCTCTTGTTACGTATGCAAGTCTCGCGTTTTACCGTCTCACGAACGTGGAGTCTCGGTTTTCTGCGGGCCAACGATTGAATAATGATTGCACTGACACTCTAAACCCAATTGGAATGTTTCTGAGATCCTGTGCGCCGAATTATTTGGAGGAGGTTTCTCCAGTGTTAAATACGACTATGTTGAATAATTTGCTTGTGTTAATAGTGGGAATTGCGTTCTAATTTATTGAGCCTCCGAGTTAAGAAATGCATTTTTGAGCGTCACCTGTTACATATGTAAAGGTAAAGGTATGGTGTTTCTGTCCACGCAATGAAGGCGTGTATGGAGGAATAGATTTATAGCTCCACTCATTCTTAACCTCGGCACTAAATGTAGGTGTCCGTTCAACTTCACTGCCCGGCCACTTTACCCCGGGAAAGAACTCGGTACCCATTGAATATGAGGCTGTTTGGGCGCCAGAGCCGATCTGGACAGTTTGAAGAAAATAAAAATCTCTTTTCCTTGCCGGGATTGGAACTCCGGATCGTCCATCCCGTAGCCTAGTCACTATCGACTACGCTATCCCGGCTCCTGGTCAGTATGCAAGCTGTAATGAAGTACAGTCCGATCAAGAATAAAGCATACGTTTTTTTCTCGTCTGTGCGAACGTTTGCAAAATCGTAATCGCTGTGTTTCTAAGAAGCCGTAGTGAAGTGTGTCCTTATATTCGTTTTTCCACTTGCTTTCTCAAAACCTGCTTCCACTTTTCATTTCGCCACATGGACTTGTCTGGCTGTGCTCCACATTGTTCTGGGATCGCTCTGTGGACTGGAGTTTGCAGTCCTATTGGACTGTATCACACGGATTAGAACAGTGGTTCCCAAACTTTTTCGGTCCACCGCCCCCTTGGTTCCATATACACACCCACAGCGCCCCCCTACCTTTTTTAAAAAAAACATAAATGCGCTTTTGTTTCCACTTTTATTCTATATTTAAAAAATTGTTTAAATAAAATTATAAGAGTTAAACTTAATGTTTTATGTGTTAATTAACAAATAAAATTTATTATATTTTTTATGATTAACAATAATTCATCTAGCAATAGTTTATTAAAAATATATGCGCTTGAATAAGATTCATAAATTAAATTACTAAGAAATTTAGTTCATTTTTTATTTTTAACACAAAAATTACTTTATTTGAATTTTATTATAAAAATAAATGCACTACTTGTCTACTAGCGCCCCCTGTGATAATAACAGCGCTCCCTTCCACCTCTCGTACCTATTAGCGGCCACCTCGGTAATCCCACCGCCTCCCAGGGGGCGGTACCGCCCACTTTGGGAACCACTGGATTAGAGAAATACATTTCTGTGTACGCCATTTTGGAATTACGCGCTTCAGAACGCATTCGGCCTTTCCTCCTGAAGTTGTGTTCACGTTGTCCTAGACCCACAAGCTGCAGGTATGCATTGTCACTGGACTGAGGCTCTTATTGTGGACGTGACGCCGTGTGGTTTGATAGCCAGCAACGTTTCAGAGGATCCTGATGTCTCAATCCTTACGGTAGGCGGAAGGTCCCTCCAAAATATTGCTATAAAACTACACGGCGTCACATGCCGCAATGCCGTACTATTGTCATATTTAGCCAGTGATAACAGTTTCGATTGTTAGTGTCGTTCCCTTTGCCGTGCAGGTTGTCTTGTCGGTGTCTGTAGACATTGTGACCGAACGTGAACTGTCACTTGTCGTGTGCCGCAGTCACTTCTTGGGGCGAGGCGTTTCAACCAATAATCCACCTTCGAAGGAACTGAGAATCTGTGGCTATGATAGGAGTATTGGAGGAGCTGGATTTTCTAGTACAGGATGTCCCAACAGTAGCTGCTGTGAAGTTCAAAATCTTCTTCGCTTCATGGATTAGGCACTAATGCCTGTTCCGAACTTATACATCAGCCCTCAAGTTCATTCCATCTGCGACGTGGGCGACCTACACTTCGTCTTCCTTGTGGGTTTATTCTCGTATTTGTTTAGTTAATCTTTCGTTATTCATTCTATCTATGTGTTGTCGCCAATCTGTTCTTTTTTGTTTTATCTTATCATTCATTGCATATATTCCCAATTATTTTCTCACGTCTTCATTCCTGACTCGATCTAGATTTGTAATTCCTTTCACGCGACGTAAGAATTTTATTTCAGTGGCTTGGATTCTGCTGTTAACCGCGTAAAATTTATTCTTAACTTTCAGAAATGCGTGATTGTTAACGGAGATAATTGTAAATACATTTTTGTAACAATACATTATGTGTGCTGTCTTGATTTTGATGTTCATTGCATACTTTTTTCAGACACGGTACATAAGGATGCGTACCACACGATAGGGTAATTGTGGAATCGTGAATTGGAGAGGGCGTGGGAGGATACAGTCGTGGAGAAATTTCAATTACTGTCCCAGTACTTTACTCTACAAGACGAATTAAACCAAACAGCCTTGGTCATGATGCCTGATCTGGCCGACATTTGAACCCATGAACTCCCCAGTAAAAGGTAGCAGTGTTGGCTACTGTCCCTGACGACATTCGGCCACAGTACTTTGAAACAGGACTGTTGTTGCGTGATTTCAAGCTTCTGCCACGGTGTAAATGAGATTTTCGCTCTTCTGGGATGTTACGCAGGGTAGATTCTTCTGGGACTGCTTGACCCTTGAAGATGGGACCAATAGGTTGTCTCGAAACGTCGGTAACTAAGTACCAGTCTACGCCGCGTAGCATCTCAGAAGAGCGAAGATAGCAGGACTGTTGTGGTCGGTGTTTAGTAGCAAGCGTTACCCTTGACAAATGTGAGAATTGCGGAAATAGTGACAAGTTGCTTAAAACTTGTGAATGCTTATGTGACTGTGTTTGTGCTGCTGATCGTATGCGTGATTGTCCGTTAATGGTGCAAATTCTAGATGGAGGAATGTAGTATCTGTCACTTATCGACTTGATTAGAACCAGTGAATCCTCGTAACCCTTAATTAAAGGAGACGAACGCCTTGTACACGTAAGGCTGACGTCACAGCAGTACGGGATTTGCAGTGTTCGCACAGACCAATTCGTAGTAATGTCACGTTGTGTTCGCCGTGCATCTTGACATTAATTTTCAGTTTTTTAAACCAACAAATGCACTTTTTATTTTCGTATTTCTGTTCAATTCACCCTACACATGTTTCGGCCGTGACTCGTCCATCATCAGGGGTACACTGATAAGTTCACTGTACTGTTCACTGGTTCATTTCAAGAAAAAAAAACTTGAAGAAACTTTTTATACCGGTGATTGCCAATGCAAATAGTAGCCTCAAACAGTGTAACAGTTCTGTGATAATACCAAATGGACCAGTGAACAGTGAAGTGAACTTATCAACGTACCGTGATGATGGCCGAGTCACGGCCGAAACATGTGTAGGGTGAATTGAACAGAAATACGAAAATAAAAAGTGCATTTGTTGGTTGAAAAACTGAAAACCAATTCGTATGTTAATGTTACGCTGAACGTGAGACGTGTTTTGTGATATAGCTGATGTATACAGCGTGTTTTGTGATATAGCTGATGTATACAGCGTGTTTTGTGATATAGCTGATGTATACAGCGTGTTCTGTGATATAGCTGATGTATACAGCGTGTTCTGTGATATAGCTGATGTATACAGCGAGTTCTGTGATATAGCTGATGTATACAGCGTGTTCTGTGATATAGCTGATGTATACAGCATGTCGGTTCGTTTACTTTGATGCATGAGTGCTGACAATTCGGTTTACAGTCACCACAACCAGCGTCACAAATGTCAGTTCCTTTCCGCTGTAGACAGTGTCTTCCGTCTTCAGATGTATGAAAGCAGAGCAAGTCCCTAAACACTGTCATTTGCCGGCCTGTCAAAACGGAGGCCATGGTTCGATCCTAGGTGGCATTTGTGGTGGACAGAATGGTACTGGCTCAGGTTTTTTTTCCCCCCTCCGATTACTTCAGTTTCCCCTTTCAGTATCATTTCCCCTGTGCTCCATACTCATTCATTTATCTGTCATCGTCGCTATATATCTTAGCAATTTACAGCGTCATTAAGTAAAACGTTTCAAAATGTTTATCAGTATACAGGGTGTGACAGAGTTTTTAAGAATTATACAGAATTGGCCAAAACCCGACATATGAAATACTGTGAAGGCCACAATGCTATGAAACCACTTGCACATTGTGAACAACCACTTCAAGTCGTCGAGGTGTTCAGAATGAGTTCCCATGATTGTCCTGTAGATGTCCCAACGATAGTCCTTTGTTTCCGTATTCGCCGCAGCCTTTCTCAGTCGACCTTGTTACCCCCCTGTGGAAAGTTACCTCCAGCCGCAGGATCACAACGGTGGTATCGTGCTTGCTGAAGAAGGTGGCGCAGTACCCAACAGTGTTGCGCAGCGTATAATTATCAAATTTCTCACGAAGGAAGGTGTCATTCTTTCTGAAATCTTTACCAGGCTTCAAGCACAGTTTGGGGATGAATATTTGTCACAGCCAAGGGAGTTCAGTTGGGCGAAATCATTTAGAGAAGGACGAGACCGTGTTGAAAATGAACGTCACGCTCGGCGACCAAGAACTTCTGTCAATCTAGACAACGTTTTGAAAACTGGTGAACTTATTCGGGCTAATCGTCGCATAACTGTTCTTGAACTGTCACAGGAAGTAGGAATTAGTGCAGGGAGTGTTGAAGAAATTCTGCACAACGAGTTGAAAGTCAGTAAAGTGAGCGCAAGGTGGGTCCCACGGCTCCTGTCACCGGAGCACAGGGAAAGACGTTTAGTGGCCGTTACTCAACTTTTGCAACGATACGAGAGAGAATGAGCCGAATTTTTGGACTCAATTCTGACCTGTGATGAGACCTGGGTCCACTACTTCACTCCTGAATCAAAAAGAGCAAGCAAGCAGTGCAAACACACCCATTCTCCACCCTCCAAAAAACGCGAAAGCAATTTCTTCAGCGGGGAAGATCATGGCTGCTGTGTTCTGGGATTCAAAGGGTATCATTCACCTGGACTTTCTCACTGGTCAAACAACCATCAATGCACAGTACTACTCAACTCTCCTGAATGAAAAAGTGAAGTCGGCAATCCGCTTAAAGCGAAGAAAAAGGCAGGATTCATTTTTCTTTCTCCAGGGCAACGTTCGTCCTCACACTGCGGCTTTAACGATTGCAACTCCACTGAAACTGAAGTGGGATGTCCTGCCTCATCCACCTTACAGTCCAGACTTAGCTCCATCTGATTATCATTTGTTTGGACCAATAAAGGGGGTTTTAGGAGGCAAGAGATTCCGGAATAATGATGAGATCATTGCAGCTGTGCAAAGTTGGATACACGAGCAACCGAAAACCTTCTTTGAAACTGGAATTAAGAAGCTTCCAGAACGTTGGCACAAGTGTGTTGCAGTTAACGGGGACTACATTGAAAAGTAGTGTGTGAGACTTTTCCATTTTGTTGTAAATAAATTGTTTAGAAAAGAATTCTCGTTTAAATTTGAACGACCTATGTAATTTTCTACGGTGAGGAGTTGTTAGCACCTCGCCCAACCCCCAAGTTGGAGGGCCACCCCTTGTCGGCTGTCCGCGACTGCTTATTCAGTGTATTCGCAGCTACCTTCCATATCCGGAGGTCGTTCCTTCATCCGCAACCCGAGGACGCGCCATGCCGTGGTGACAGGGACCCACTTATGATGTCGGTAAAAAACGGACCCATATTAACCACACGTCATGTAAGTGATGATGAAGACAGTGACTGCTCATGGAGATCGACATCGTGACATTACAGTTTTATCTTTAATAGTTTGTCAGTATTAAAAACAAGTGGATGCTGTGAGTCTGTGATAGTTTGTGGAATATTTGCCCGAAGGTGGTTTTTTAATACTGAAACATGCATCAAAACTGTTAATATGAAAAATATTCACGATGTATGTTGTTGTGAGATTTGAGGAGTTCACAGCGTTAACATGCCAGACTTTAGTTTTGAAATACAGTGTGTTTTCTTTAACGCGTGACTGGACATTGCAGAGTGGGCAGCGTTTTCGGTCGACGTGCTGCTCCATGGCGCGTATGGTCGGTTAAAAAAAAAAGCTCCCTGTATATAATTGTATATGACTGAATCATATAGTAATGTCGTTGCTGTGGTTTGTAGACAGGCAAACGCGCAATATTAGTTACGTTATACGTACGTTGTCTAACTTGTTTAGTATTGAAGAGGTGGTACGTATAGCAACCACTATGCCTCAACGCTTTAAAAGCCAATTTTTGTGGAATTTTTCCCGTTGTGTAATTTTTATATCATATCAAAATTGACACACGTGCTGCCGTCAGCAACAACAATTTTTATTAGTTTCGTCAATATATGCTACATGTTTCGGTCGTGTAGACCATCCTCAGGCATTTAAATACGTGACTTTAAAACCCAAAATAAAATGCATATATATAGAGTGCCCCGTTTATCCTGTCACTGACCACGGCAGCGGTATTACATGGAAAGCCTGAGGGAACCATAAAAGATACGCCCTGTAGTTACCACTGTGCGTTAAAGGGTCCCCGTAATTTGTACCGTGTTGTCTGCTTTGTGTTTCATGGGAGGAAATTGTCAGTTTCTTTGTGTATCTGATAAGATGTTGCAGCTCTGTTTTGGTACTGTTCTGTAGATCTGGCTTCAAGATTGTGTTTCCAGTGTCTCTGCTAACAATCAGCCACGGCTTTGTCGGTGGCATGCAGCATGTACGTCTAATCTAGTTCATGCTCTGACGTTCACCATTCGCAACTATCTTTTCAGGTAACTTGGTGCTTCTGCGATGGGCTGCTTCGGAAGCAAAGATAAACTTTCCAAAGAGGATATGGATTTCCTTAAATCTCATACCCGATATGATGAAGCAACGATCAAGGAATGGTATAAGGGATTTAAGGTAAGCACAATAAGTGTATAGGCTTGGCCCTTTGAATTCTGCCTCCATGCAGCAGAGGCTTCGGGAGAGAAAGAAATTCCGCGTTTTTTTTTTATGGAACCTGAAGATTAATTGTCGTGTTCACAAGAGTGCACCACTGGTCCCTATCCTGAGCCACCTGAATCCTGTCCCCTCCCTCGCTCCGTCATCCAACATTGTGTAGGCATCTTAAGCAGACGCAACGAAGAATCTATTAATACACAATGCAACAAACGTAACAGCGACAGCTTGTAAGTTGTAACATTTATGGTACACAAAAACCAGACAGGCAATGTACGTATAACGTAACATTGAGGCGCGTTCGCATAACCATTGTTGCTGTGGAAAAACAATAAGTAGTACATACTCTGAACGTGTGTCTATATTCTTGCGGTAGTTATCCAGCATGCAAAGCGCATGCGCCGTATTATATTGTCATCTGTGGCCTGTCTGGCTGTACCGTATTTTCCCACATTATCTCATAAACGTTACGATTTTCGGGTGAAAAAACACTGAACATAAAACGTGTGTTTTGATTTTTTCTACAACTTTTGTCTGAAACGTTTCTCATTCTTACAAGAATTCAGCGAGATGCATAATAAATGTACGTAGGTCTTCATGTAAAGTACCGTTATTGTTGTCAGATTTTAATAAAGCTTGAATTTTCTCGACATATTTTCGAAAAATACTGAAATATCGAATTTCATTGAAATTCATCTAGTGGGAGCCGAGTTGTTCCATGCGGACGGGCATACAGACAGATATGACGAAGCTAATAGTCACTTTTCGCAGTTTTGCGAACGCGCCTTCAAACGGAAAAAACCGAAACGTTAGTTAGTGTGAACGAATTAATACCTTCATTTTATAGTAAGATGAGCAAAGGATTCAGGGCGCTAGTCGCCGGCCTCTCACCGCGGAGGTCCGAGTTTTCACCCCAGGCCAGTCTGTGTGGGATATGTGGTAGGCAGAGTGGCTCTGGAACAGGTTTTTCTTCAAGTACGTCGGTTTTCCCCTGTCAGTATCATTCCACCAATGCTCCATACTCATTCATTCATCTACCACCAACACTGTATAATGTTTTTCTCCCAGTACTTCAGTTTTCCCCTGTCAGTATCATTCCACCAATGCTCCATACTCATTCATACATCTACCACCAACGCTGTATAATGTTTTTCTCCCAGTACTTCAGTTTCCCCTGTCAGTATCATTCCACCATTGCTCCATACTCATTCATACATCTACCACCAACGCAGTATAATATTTTTCTCCCAGTACTTCAGTTTCCCCTGTCAGTATCGTTCCACCATTGCTCCATACTCATTCATACATCTACCACCAACGCTGTATAATGTTTCTCTCCCAGTACTTCAGTTTCCCCTGTCAGTATCATTCCACCATTGCTCCATACTCATTCATACATCTACCACCAACGCTGTATAATGTTTCTCTCCCAGTACTTCAGTTTTCCCCTGTCAGTATCATTCCACCAATGCTCCATACTCATTCATACATCTACCACCAACGCTGTATAATGTTTCTCTCCCAGTACTTCAGTTTCCCCTGTCAGTATCATTCCACCATTGCTCCATACTCATTCATTCTTCTACCACCAACGCTGCATAATGTTTTTCTCCCAGTACTTCAGTTTTTCCCTGTCAGTATCATTCCACCAATGCTCCATACTCATTCATTCTTCTACCACCAACGCTGTATAATGTTTCTCTCCCAGTACTTCAGTTTTTCCCTGTCAGTATCATTCCACCAATGCTCCATACTCATTCATACATCTACCACCAACGCTGTATAATGTTTTTCTCCCAGTACTTCAGTTTTCCCCTGTCAGTATCATTCCACCAATGCTCCATACTCATTCATACATCTACCACCAACGCTGTATAATGTTTTTCTCCCAGTACTTCAGTTTTCCCCTGTCAGTATCATTCCACCAATGCTCCATACTCATTCATACATCTTCCACCAATGCTCCATACGCATTCATTCATCTACCACCAACACTGTATAATGTTTCTCTCCCAGTACTTCAGTTTTCCCCTGTCAGTATCATTCCACCAATGCTCCATACTCATTCATACATCTACCACCAACGCTGTATAATGTTTCTCTCCCAGTACTTCAGTTTCCCCTGTCAGTATCATTCCACCAATGCTCCATACTCATTCATACATCTACCACCAACACTGTATAATGTTTCTCTCCCAGTACTTCAGTTTTCCCCTGTCAGTATCATTCCACCAATGCTCCATACTCATTCATACATCTACCACCAACACTGTATAATGTTTCTCTCCCAGTACTTCAGTTTTCCCCTGTCAGTATCATTCCACCAATGCTCCATACTCATTCATACATCTACCACCAACACTGTATAATGTTTCTCTCCCAGTACTTCAGTTTTCCCCTGTCAGTATCATTCCACCAATGCTCCATACTCATTCATACATCTACCACCAACACTGTATAATGTTTCTCTCCCAGTACTTCAGTTTTTCCCTGTCAGTATCATTCCACCAATGCTCCATACGCATTCATTCATCTACCACCAACACTGTATAATGTTTCTCTCCAGTACTTCAGTTTTCCCCTGTCAGTATCATTCCACCAATGCTCCATACTCATTCATACATCTACCACCAACGCTGTATAATGTTTCTCTCCCAGTACTTCAGTTTCCCCTGTCAGTATCATTCCACCAATGCTCCATACTCATTCATACATCTACCACCAACACTGTATAATGTTTCTCTCCCAGTACTTCAGTTTTCCCTGTCAGTATCATTCCACCAATGCTCCATACTCATTCATACATCTACCACCAACACTGTATAATGTTTCTCTCCCAGTACTTCAGTTTTCCTCTGTCAGTATCATTCCACCAATGCTCCATACTCATTCATACATCTACCACCAACACTGTATAATGTTTCTCTCCCAGTACTTCAGTTTTCCCCTGTCAGTATCATTCCACCAATGCTCCATACTCATTCATACATCTACCACCAACACTGTATAATGTTTCTCTCCCAGTACTTCAGTTTTCCTCTGTCAGTATCATTCCACCAATGCTCCATACTCATTCATACATCTACCACCAACACTGTATAATGTTTCTCTCCCAGTACTTCAGTTTTCCCCTGTCAGTATCATTCCACCAATGCTCCATACTCATTCATACATCTACCACCAACACTGTATAATGTTTTTCTCCCAGTACTTCAGTTTTCCCCTGTCAGTATCATTCCACCAATGCTCCATACTCATTCATACATCTACCACCAACACTGTATAATGTTTTTCTCCCAGTACTTCAGTTTCCCCTGTCAGTATCATTCTACCAATGCTCCATACTCATTCATACATCTACCACCAACACTGTATAATGTTTCTCTCCAGTACTTCAGTTTCCCCTGTCAGTATCATTCCACCATTGCTCCATACGCATTCATCTGCAACCGACGATATATAAACTTTACAATTGACAGCGTCATTAAATAACGCTAAAAACGGGGTAGGTAGTGTCGGAGTCACTACCGCTGAGGTTTTTGGCGGAAAACGTCTTACCCAGGCGGTGTTGTCGGGGCGGGGTGTTTGTAGGGTTGGTAAGAAAGAAATGAGCGCAAGGAACTTGCATTTCTTTTATTTTATTTATTTCTGACAATGCTGACAAATTTGTAAAATTTTGTTGAAGACAGGACGACTTTTCAAAGTGCTCCGTCGCCAGACGCCAATGGTTTATAAACGCTAAATCTCGATTCTCAAACGTCTCATCTGCTTGTATTTCGTCGCATTCCATCGGTTCTATCTGACTGTCGACATCCATTGTAATTGAACTTGCGTCAGGCGTTGCGGCGTCCGCGCGACTGGTGCTCGCCTCAACTTGTCGACGCTGCCTCATCCTCCGCATTCGTTCTGCTGCTGTCATAGGGGCGTTTTTGGATTCCTCATTTATCCTTCTTTCACTTTGTAAGCGTTTACGAAAGGCATTTACCTTCTTGTTTTCAAGATATTTCGACATTTTTTAAATTTTAGGGAAAATTTGTCCAAGTTCAACATTTTCTCACTGTATATTTTTTCAAGTTCTTTCACTATTGTCACTATTAGTGTTTTATTTTATAGTACTCGTCGAGCTCTGTTAAACCGACACCTCACACAACGTCCTACGCATACGCGTTCCCGAGCTATACTAATTTTGCCGCGCGGCGAACCGGTAATTTTCCACTCCAACTTGGCGATCATCTTGTGGCGGCGTGTGACGTCACGCGCTGAAGGTTAATGTCGCGTAACATTCTTTCATCCTTGCTCTTTTAAACCGTGTATTGCTTATTTGGATATGCGTTATAGTTTTAAAGTTATTAAGATTTGTGTGGTATACACAAAATCGTAACATCGACTTTCGCGTAGTTTCCCCCCCATACCGGACCCGCGGTGTAAGACGTTTTCCGTCAAAAAGGACAGTCACTTTTAAGACGTTTGTAAAAACATGAGATTTAAGAAGTTAGCATTTTGTTAATTAAGTCCATGGTAAGCATGGGCGCATTTAACTTACAGGGTATAAATATACAGTTCAGTGACGTGACGCACTAAATTTGCTACGTAACTGTACATTCCTTTCACGGTTACATGTAACTTTTCTCCATAGATGGCTCCTTAATGGAATTAGTGCGTCGTAACACGAGATCAGATAGGTTCGTGCTGCACATGATGAACCCGGCTCATTAAATGAGTTTTCATCTTTTGTTAGTTTGCATTCCCTGTGATGGCTGTCGTTTTGTCTTCCTGATATTAATAGAGGTTTTTTTGCGGTTTATAAGCGGTCCTGATCGTCGTTTTTAATATTTGAAAAGCTTATTATTCTTGGTTACGCTCGGTTAATCAATTTAGCCTTTGACATGTGCGTTTTTTTTCCATGCGGAGGGAATTATAAAAGGAGACATGTATACAGTTTTAGTTAAAAATAGATTTAGTGACAACAAAAGTTATTAACAGATGGCACGGTAATCGAAAAGACGGCGTTGCTATTGAAAAGCGTGAAAATGCCGTCACAATTCATTTTGAAACACGGAACTCATCGATACAGGCCTACATTAAAAGATTAATTTACTGTGACACGGAAAACACTGCGACTTGTGCGAGATTTGAGGTCCTCTCAGCGGTGTTGCCAAGGAGTGAAGTGTTGTGGTATGTTGCGGCGTGTCACTGGTAAATAGTTACCGTCGTTTCGAACGCTTTACGAACATTCGAAACGTCAGTGACTACCAGTCGACAGGGCGCAACACCCCGGAAACGTTGAATCCTCGCTCTGCATCTGCATGATAAAGATCATTTGTTAAGTTGAGGAAATAATCGCTGTTAAATTAAGAATCGTGTGAAGCACTTGTGTGAGCAAAACACAGAATTTGTGACTGTTAAAGCTGGCCGTTCATGTCGCTGTCACTGTGGGAGTTAGGGGTAAACGTTAGAAGTTACTGTTACATACAATAAGGAGCAGTATTAATATGTAGTGCCGATCTAGTGGCCGCGCGGTCTTCGGCCGCTTGCTTACTAGGATCGTGGGTTCGAATACCACCGGGGACATGGATGTTTGTGTTGTGTTTGTTGTAAGGACGGTAGCATGGAACGTAAAGTGACATGAAGGACGAAAGGATTTAAACAGTACAAAAATGGATCAAAGGGGAAAAAAACCCGGACAGGAAAGAAAACCCCACCGGGGGCATGGATGTTTGTGTTGTGTTTGTTGTAAGGACGGTAGCATGGAACGTAAAGTGACATGAAGGACGAAAGGATTTAAACAGTACAAAAATGGATCAAAGGGGAAAAAAACCCGGACAGGAAAGAAAACCCCACCGGGGGCATGGATGTTTGTGTTGTGTTTGTTGTAAGGACGGTAGCATGGAACGTAAAGTGACATGAAGGACGAAAGGATTTAAACAGTACAAAAATGGATCAAAGGGAAAAAAAAACCCGGACAGGAAAAAAAAAACCCACCGGGGGCATGGATGTTTGTGTTGTGTTTGTTGTAAGGACGGTAGCATGGAACGTAAAGTGACATGAAGGACGAAAGGATTTAAACAGTACAAAAATGGATCAAAGGGGAAAAAAACCCGGACAGGAAAGAAAACCCCACCGGGGGCATGGATGTTTGTGTTGTGTTTGTTGTAAGGACGGTAGCATGGAACGTAAAGTGACATGAAGGACGAAAGGATTTAAACAGTACAAAAATGGATCAAAGGGGAAAAAAACCCGGACAAAAAAAAATCCCACCGGGGGCATGGATGTCTGTCTCTTGTGAGTTTGTGTGTTGTCAGGTAGAGGCCTCTGCGTCGAGCCGATCCCTCGTCCAGTGGAGTCCTACCGACTGTGGTGTGTCTAAAGTGTGATCAAAAGAAAATTACAAACCTCGACACTGAAACAGGAAATCCGGAGTAGGTAGAAGAGGACGACTAAAAAAATATTTAATATGTATATCGTCAGGAGTGAACAGTAAAGACACATTTGACTCCTTTGAAACCTGCAGTTTATCTAAATATTTAAAAATTGTCCGATCTCACACAGAGCACTCCATCTCAATTACAAAGCCCGATGTGTTAATGTTGTTTAAGGATATAATCGCTGTTTATTTTGAGAACCATAGGAAACCCATAAATACAGCTTCTGTCAGCATTCTTACCAGTTCATATTTACCGGTCTTACTTTAATTCAACCGTGTATACATTTTGAGTTACAGACAGCGTGGGTAAATAAACTGTAGGTAAGAAGGTAAATTTTAGTTAAAGTTCTTCCTATAACAGGCCACGAAGGCCCAGAGGGGGAGCAGAGGTATAGCTCTACTCTTTCTTTAACCCTGGCACTAGATGGGGGTGAGTGGTCAACTCCACGCTCCGACCGCTTTACCCCGGGAAAGAGACCCGGTACCCATTGTATAGGACGCTGGGTGGGCCCCAGGGCCGGTCTGGACGGCTGCGAAAAATCTCGCCCCCACTGGGATTCGATCCCCGGACCGTCCAGCCCGTAGCGAATCGCTATACCGACTGAGCTATCGCGGCCCTAAATAAGCAGTAGGTAAATACAAATATCAAAAGACGCAGCTCGGCGTGTCCCCCTCCCACTTTTGTGAAACATTTCGGATTTTTGTAATGTAACGAACTTGTCGATGGTTTGTCAAAAACCCTCAGTGCAGCTACAAAACAAATTGAATTCGAGAGACCAGTTGGCACAAAGGTGACGAATTTTGTGGTCACGAGATGCAGGCTCCATCCGTCGCATCAGTGCTGTCAATAAACAGTAACTGTTTCTCCAGACAGCTGCAGTCGGATGAAATTAATTGTTACAGACAGGATGACTGCAAATTAGCG
The DNA here is from genome assembly GCA_021186555.1 of Reticulitermes speratus. Taxonomy (NCBI): domain Eukaryota; kingdom Metazoa; phylum Arthropoda; class Insecta; order Blattodea; family Rhinotermitidae; genus Reticulitermes; species Reticulitermes speratus. Next base: position 5,022,005 of record JAJKFL010000042.1, read on the forward strand.
GACAAATTGCGGGTCTTTATACTGAGAACAGACACCTAAAACTTCCTTACTACAAAGCAGGTTTCCAATATGCAGGCTTTTTCTCCTCGTACGTGTGTAAGTTCGTAAGATTTCCATTAGTGGCTTGACGATCGGATGAACGGTAATATTGCAGTACATACAAAAAGTACCTCGTAATTTACTAGAAAATAGTATCCCAACACCTAGGTTTTTTTTATATGTGGTCACAGGCGCCCAGTGCGGGCTCCCTCTATAGCATGACAAGAGTCCCAATTGTGGTCGACTGTCACTTCAGCGGTCTGGATCTTGTCTTTTGTGTTCCTCTGTGGACTAGCCGAAAAATTGTGAAGGAACATTAATGCGGAAAGCGACGTGAATATTGGGACAGTGCGTTGCTGCTCAGTTTTCCATGTGTGTTCTCAATACAAAGGTACAGGCCCTACAGATCTTCCGCTAATTTGTAGCCATCCTACATTATTTAGCTGAGTTTTAAGTTTAAAGACGTTAATAGGTATCCTAGGTGACACATTACTCTGTCATTTCACGAGACGCTGCTCGTTTTAAAACAGTTAAAATGTGTTAAATGCTTGAGCTGTCCCACAAACGTACTTCGCAGTACGTTACAAATATGGTTATTAAGGGGGAAGTGTTCCTTCGTAATCATCATTGTTAGGGTACCGCAAGAAAGAAATCTGAGTAGCCTATGCGTTAGATGTGATCATAAACATTACGAATTAGATCTGATCATAAACAGTATGCGTTAGATGTGATCATAAACATTACGAATTAGATCTGATCATAAACAGTATGCGTTAGATGTGATCATAAACAGTACGAATTAGTTCTGATCATAAACAGTATGCGTTAGATGTGATCATAAACAGTACGAATTAGTTCTGATCATAAACAGTATGCGTTAGATGCGATTGTAAACAGTATGCATTATGTGTGATCATAAACACTATGCATTATGTGTGATCATAAACAGTATGCATTATGTGTGATCATAAACAATACGAATTAGATTATGATCATAAACAGTACGAATTAGATTGTGATCATAAACAATACGAATTCTATGTGATCATAAACACTATGCTTTAAGCCTGATCATAAACAGTATGCATTATATGTGATCATAAACAGTATGCATTATGTGTGATCATAAACAATACGAATTAGATTGTGATCATAAACAGTACGAATTAGATTGTGATCATAAACATTACGAATTAGATTGTGATCATAAACAGTACGAATTAGATTGTGATCATAAACAGTATGAATTAGATTGTGATCATAAACAGTACGAATTAGATTGTGATCATAAACAGTACGAATTAGATTGTGATCATAAACATTACGAATTAGATTGTGATCATAAACAGTACGAATTAGATTGTGATCATAAACATTACGAATTATATGTGACTATAAACACTATCTTTTAAGCCTGATCATAAACAGTATGCATTATGTGTGATCATAAACATTACGAATTAGATTGTGATCATAAACAATACGAATTAGATTGTGATCATAAACATTACGAATTATATGTGATCATAAACAGTGTGCATTATGTTTGGTCATAAACAATACGAATTAGATTGTGATCATAAACAATACGAATTAGATTGTGATCATAAACATTACGAATTAGATTGTGATCATAAACATTACGAATTATACGTGATCATAAACAGTATGCATTATGTTTGATCATAAACAATACGAATTAGATTGTGATCATAAACAGTACGAATTATATGTGATCATAAACACTATGCATTATGTGTGATCATAAACAGTACGAATTAGATTGTGATCATAAACAGTACGAATTAAATCTGATCATAAACAGTATGCATTATGTGTGATCATAAACAGTACGAATTAGATTGTGATCATAAACAGTACGAATTAGATTGTGATCATAAACAGTACGAATTAGATTGTGTCATCAACAGTGTGCGTTAGATGTGTTCATAAACAGCCCATATATAGCCTGCTATACAGAACATTCCTACGGGATGTACTGTGTGCCAGTTTTTATGTGTAATAATTGTGTTTGTAAGACACCAGTTGTTTCTAGTTGTATCGATCGTGTATTGTCTGCAAACAACTTTATGTCTTGTCTTATTTACGGTTACATTCAGTGTTCAGGCGCGTTGGCACAATTGCGAAAAGCGACTATCAGTTTCGTGTCCGTCCGTCTGCATGGAACTCGGTCCCCACTGGACGAATTTTTTATGAAATTTTATATTTGAGTATTTTTCGAAAATCTGTCGAGAAAATTCAAGTTTCATTAAAATCTGACAAGAATAACGGGTACTTTACATGAAGACCTATGTACATTTATGATAATATCTCGCTGAATTCTTCTTACAATGAGAAATGTTTCAGACGAAAGTTGTAGAGAAAATCAAAACATACATTTTATGTTCAATAACGTTTTCCCGAAAATCGTGCCGTTTATGAGATAATGTGGGAAAATATGGTACAGCCAGACAGGCCACAGATAACAATATAATACGGCGCATGCGCTTTGCATGCTGGATAACTAAGGCTACAGACACACACTCAGAATATGTAATACTTATTGCTTTTCCACGGCAATAAATGTTACGCCAACGCGCCGCAATGTTACGTTTATACGTACATTGCCTGTCTTGTTAAGATCGTAGAACGTTGCTTCATAAGATGGCCTGCCTATCAACAGTAGCCACTTTTTGTAATGGGAACACCAGCGCCCTATTGTTGTTACGATACTTGGAGAGGAGTGGTGATAGGGTAAAGGAATAAAAGGGACTGGATAACAAAACGGGACTAAGACGGGCGGGAGATCGAGGTACGGAAGGGATACAGAAAGGGAGGACAATAACTTTCCTGTAATCTTCGACGGGTCGTGCTGTGGTTGGTGAATACAAAATGTAAAGTGATGTAGAAGGAAATGGTCGTGGCCTAATTTGAAGTACGTTCCGCGCATTCTCGTGGAAGACGTGGGAGAAACCTGATATGTCCCATGCTAATGGGTATCCTGGCCTAGATTTAAAGCTAGGATGACCCAGATATGTGGCACTGCGCTACAAGCCGGAAGGTCGCGGTTTCAATTCCCAATGGTGTCGGAATTTTTCATTGACATAATCCTTTCGGTCGCTGTATGGCCCTGGGGTCGACTCAGTCTCTAACAGAAATGAATACCAGGAGTATTTCGTGGGGGGTAAAGGCGGCCGGTGCGTAGGGCTGACAACCTTACCACCTTCATGTGCCGATTGTCTAGAAATCTGGAAGCCTCCTGGAACCCTAAGGGCCTGTTCAGGCCTGTAATGTGATTGCTTTACCTTTACCTATTACCCAGATATATAACACCTTGTCAGTGTCTGCAACTAGGCCTGCATAGTGTCCAAACAAACTTAGTGTTCCCACAAGACAAGGTTAGTTCAGTTAGTGTCGTGCGTATATATTTACACATTTAACGTCTATGCATTGCTGCCAAAGATTATAAGGTTCTGTTGCATAATGAGTAAGTTGCATGATAACCATCGATTTTGCATTAGTTTTATCGTCTGGATGTGTTCTAATACCATTTAATTCTGCTTTAATTAGTTTTATTTCATAATTAACATGAGAACACCTATACAGGAATAAATACGTAAATCCCACAGAATGCATTAACTATATCAGTATCTTACAGACTGTCCATAAAACCCCCAGTCGAGTTTATTAAGGCCGAAATTTACAAAAATAACATCACATGTGCTTAAAAACGTGTTTCTCAGTGAGGCTGAAAGCTAATGGGAAGGCCAGTCCATGTGGGATTTATGGGGAACGAATTGACACTTGGAGAGGTTTTTCTACCAATACTTCGGTTTTCCCCTGGCAGTATCACTTGCCCAGTGCTCCATACTCGTTCAGTCATCTGGAGGATCACCGACGCTGTGCAGCCGTAGCTTTATTTTAATATTATCACAAAGTTGATATTGGCAGTATTTACAGCATACAAAGAAAAGTAACAAAATTGTTCCTATAACCAGTTTAGCTAACTACGCGTGCGTGAAACAGAAGTTAAAGAGAGGGAAATATAAATATGGACAGCGTCATTTAATAACACACTTCAAATAAACTTGTTAAACCAGTCCTGGGTCAGTCAGTACCTTAGAACAACAGACAGCAGTTCCCTTCGGCATTCATTTCACTTGAGCCTTCAGTCTGCTGGCCTTAGAAGTTACGTAGTTAAGGACATTCATTCATTCTGTAGTCTGTCTTACGACAGGTCCGTAGCCTCTTCCAAAGCGAGTTCTCCACAGGGTGCGATCTAGTGCTTCCTCTTTCAATTTCCAGTATCTTTTATTTTCCTTAAGGTCATCCAGTAGCTGCTTACGTCTTCTTCCTCGTCGTCCAGTCATTTCTATCCTTCCTTCTAACTTTCCTTCAATCACATGTTTCAGAAGGCAGTTCCTACGCAAGATGTGACCAATCCAGTTAGCCTTTCTTCTTTTTATTGTATGTACGATATTCCTCTCCTCCTTGACTCTGTGTAATACTTCATTTCTCACACGATCGGTCCAACTGATCTTCTCCAGCACCACATTTCAAAACTCCCCAGGTACCTCTGATCTACTTTCCGAAGTGTCCACGTTTCAGCACCACACAAAGCTACGCTCCAAATGTAGCACTTTACTAGTTTCTTCCTTAAATTTAATTCCAGTTTGCTGGTGAAAAGATTTTTCTTCTTGTTGAATGCTGCTTTTGCCATGGCAATTCTACATTTAATTTCACGTGTACACCTTGCATCATTTGTTATCATGCTACCCAAATAATTGAAATATTCCACATTCTCCAATTGTTTTTGATCTATCATAATTTTCATTGTGGATGGTTGCCTTGAGATTCTCATTGCCTTAGTTTTTTCCACACTCATTTCCATTCCATATCGTCTTCCAATTTCAATTAGTCTATCAATCATGCCCTGTAGCACCTTTTCTTCCCTAGCCAGTAGCACAAGGTCATCTGCATATTGCACAGTGCGAATTACTTGTCCTCCTATTTTGAAGTCTCCAAACCCTTCAAGAGCTTCCTTGGTAAGGTACTCGCTGTATAAGTTGAACAGAATCGGTGACAAGCAGCAACCTTGTCTAACTCCTCTTCCAATCTTCACACTTCTCGTCTCCCCTTGGTCCAGTCGTATTTTGACACTCCGTTCCATGTACAATTTTCTGATCAATCTTCTTTCGCGCCAGTCTAATTCCCTTTACGATCTGCATTAATTTGGTCCAGTTGACACAGTCAAATGCCTTCTGCATCTATGAAGCAAGCAGACAATTTCCTCATCTATGACCAATGTTCGTTCTGATATTATTCTCATCATCCCAATTACATCCCTAGTTCCTTTTCCTCTCCTAAATCCAAACTGATCTTCTCCAAGGCCATCCTCAGTCTTCCCTTCAATCCTTCTTCTAGTATCCTCGCTACCATCTTTGCTGCATGTGCGATGATGCTGATTGTGCGATGGTTGCTGCATTTTATATCTTTGGGCTTCTTCTTTAAGGCAATCATTGTAACTTCAATAAAATCTCTGGGCCATTCTCCAGTTACATACGTGAGTTAAGGACATCGTTAGATAAATAACGAAGAGAAGAAAAATGGGTCGTACCGATCGCTTCTAACGGTTTGAAGTATAATGTGACGCGCCTGCTTCGCCCAGTGTAATACCTTTCGTGAATTTTAGGCATTTTTAAACGGATTTTATGATACTGAAACTACAACACTTACAGACAGAGAAGGGAATCACACATGTTTGGAATGTTTTGACACAGCTCTGGTGGTGTCCGTAGAAATCGTGATTCGCCCTGTGGGTACAGTCACGGTCAGCTCACAGTCAGTTCACGTTCAGCTCACGGTCTGGGACAGTGTTCTTTCCCGGTATCTGAATGGGTCTCTTTACATCATCTGTCACGTCACAGAGAGCTGAAGTGGGCGTGGTTGTTGTTCGCAAGAATTGTTGGCGCCAACGTAATGCGATTACTACAAAATCTTTACTGGTTAAGTTTTTGAAAGCGTTTGAAGGAGACTCAACTGTCGCAAGAGCGTGCAGTGTGAATACTGTACCCAAATTCGTGAGCGTGAGTTTACCTTGATCTGAGCGTGAGTGTGCCCATGGTGTGGACGATGCTGAGCTGTGTTTCTGCTGAATGTAGTGCGAACGTCGTGAATACGATGTGAGATATGAGAGATGTCTGTATGATCTTAGGCGGAAAATCTGAAGGCAAGGTACCACTTGGCACTGTTAGGTGTAGATGGCAAGTACCAAAAATTTGTATTGAATGTCGTACCTGCCATTTCCTTACCCTCCACCCTGTCCTCCGTCGTCGATAGTTTAAATTGCAAGAACTTTTCTTACCACCTTCTGCACGTGTGTCACAACCAGGCGGTACAAGGGTGTGTGGTTAGACCTAGTAGTACAGGGCACGGCATCTTTATGACAAAGAAAGCCTGCGTCGGCCGGGACATCCCGTAGAAGCCGCCGCACTCAGGGCAACGATGAAAGAGACACTCTGTATTACTTGATGTAATTAGAACAAGATATGACAAGCGCATATAGACATTTTTTTTTTCAAAATCCGATTGGCCTAATTAGCAGTTTAATTTGGGCTAGCCGAAGGCAAGTAAAGGAGGCCGACCGCCCTGCCCCCACGCGCCATGGTATCTGTGCCCCATCGTCGATTTAAGTGAAGGTATTATTGGGCATTAGGACAGGAACGGGAAATTTTACGTCGGAAATCGTATTTATCCGTGGCAGACGATTATTTGTTTACCTAACTGTATCTGAATGCTTGAACACCATGCATTTATTTTGGCAGGCATCCGTACCATTGTAGGCAAACACTGACGCAGGTCTAAATGTTACCTCACGGCTCCGTTCAACACGCACATGTCACTAAACGACACACGGGCGGTCAGTCTTAACAGCAAATAAGAGAGGTCTGGGTTCAATCCCAGGCCAGTCCATGTGAGGTGTGTGGCTGACAAAGTGGCACTGGAACAGGTTTTCTCTCCCAGTACTTCAGTTTCCCCTGTCAGTATCATTCCACCAATGCTCCATACTCATTCATTCATCTACCACCAACGCTGTATAATTTTCTCTCCCAGTACTTCAGTTTTCCCCTGTCAGTATCATTCCACCAATGCTCCATACCCATTCATACATCTACCACCAACACTGTGTAATGTTTCTCTCCCAGTACTTCAGTTTTCCCCTGTCAGTATCATTCCACCAATGCTCCATACTCATTCATTACATCTACCACCAACGCTGTATAATGTTTCTCTCCCAGTACTTCAGTTTTCCCCTGTCAGTATCATTCCACCAATGCTCCATACTCATTCATACATCTACCACCAACACTGTATAATGTTTCTCTCCCAGTACTTCAGTTTCCCCTGTCAGTATCATTCCACCAATGCTCCATACTCATTCATACATCTACCACCAACACTGTTAATGTTTCTCTCCCAGTACTTCAGTTTCCCCTGTCAGTATCATTCCACCAATGCTCCATACTCATTCATTCATCTACCACCAACACGCTGTAAATGTTTCTCTCCCAGTACTTCAGTTTCCCCTGTCAGTATCATTCCACCAATGCTCCATACCCATTCATACATCTACCACCAACGCTGTATAATGTTTCTCTCCCAGTACTTCAGTTTCCCCTGTCAGTATCATTCCACCAATGCTCCATACCATTCATACATCTACCACCAACGCTGTATAATGTTTCTCTCCCAGTACTTCAGTTTTCCCCTGTCAGTATCATTCCACCAATGCTCCATACCCATTCATACATCTACCACCAACGCTGTTAATGTTTCTCTCCCAGTACTTCAGTTTTCCCCTGTCAGTATCATTCCACCAATGCTCCATAATCATTCATACATCTACCACCAACACTGTATAATGTTTCTCTCCCAGTACTTCAGTTTTCCCCTGTCAGTATCATTCCACCAATGCTCCATACTCATTCATACATCTACCACCAACGCTGTTAATGTTTCCCTCCCAGTACTTCAGTTTCCCCTGTCAGTATCATTCCACCAATGTTCCATACTCATTCATTCATCTACCACCAACGCTGTATAATGTTTTTCTCCCAGTACTTCAGTTTTCCCCTGTCAGTATCATTCCACCAATGCTCCATACTCATTCATACATCTACCACCAACACTGTGTAATGTTTCTCTCCCAGTACTTCAGTTTTCCCCTGTCAGTATCATTCCACCGATGCTCCACACTCATTCATTGGTCACTGACGATATATAATGTTAGTAACTGATGGTGTCGTTAAATAAACACTGAAAGAAATAAACAGGCGCGTAACGTTTGATAATTTACAGTGCCAGCTCCGTTGTATCACCATTTCTTAAGGTAAAACCGCGCCTACGCTTAATATAATACAGCACAATCATATGGGAGTAGAGCATCGCACATTTTGAACCTCGGACCTCGTTGGAAGTTACTGGCCAGGTTTACACTTATTTCTTCTTGCTATCTGATACAAGAGCCTCTGGTACACATTAGATAGGAGAATGTGTCACCAGAGCCAGACCGGATGCCTTCTTGAACAAACGAATACACGCCCCAGAAGGGATCGTTACTTCAGTTACTTCAGGGCCTCAGGTGCTCCGTGCCTCTCTTGAATTGTCCCAGTCCATTGTGATGAAAAGAATGTCAGAAGATAGACAGTGGGAATAATTACATGATACAAATTAAACAGAGTAATGCAGGAGGAAAGGTCAATATTTTTTTTGAGGTGATACTATCGGTCATTGTGAGAAAAAAAGTTCGTATGAACATATGCCTAATTCTGAATTGTTACCGAGATGGAGCTGTTTGAATCTACAAACACAAAAGCATTGTGAATGGGAATAAAGAAAAAGAAATTACTTGCTGTTAATTTGAATTTTAATTTTGTGTTTAAATGACAAATGTGATAAATTCACAACAAGTGTTCTAAAATCCCAACGTCAGCCTCAGTGCACTTTGCAACTCGTGTACGAAGATCGCGTGTTGTTCGTCTGAGTTGATCCTCACGTTTCTTTATGCAGGCAGCAGCATCCAAAATGCGAGCGAGCAATTCGTCTGTGTATCCACCTCTCTTTTGTAAACTTCGCCCTTCATCCAACCCCACAAACAAATCTTTAACGGACTTAGGTCTGTAGATTCAAACAGCTGTATCTCGGTAACCATTCAGAATTAAGACACATGTTCATATGAACTTTTCTCACAATGACCGAAAATACTGACCTTTCCTCCTGAATCATTCTGTATATCTAGAATGTCCCTGAACACGGCAGCCTTATCGTATAGAAATCCTTTATCCGCCGGGAATTCAGAGCGCTTCGAAGCCGTTCGATGAAATTAACTTGAAAGGCATTCATCTCTCCTTGCGGTAAATTTCACACAAGATAAGATAACTTGTCAGTGCTGTAATAGTGCGGTTTCAAACTGAGCCGTTTATTATGAAAAGAGCATCATGAGTCACTGGAACCAAACTTTACAGGAGGCAGTAAAAAATCTCTCATCCATTCAAGCAGTTTTGAGACCGAACGTACGAGTACATTAGCCGTGGCAGCAACACTGCACTCAACGACATTTACACCTACGTTGTGGGCGTTGCTTTGGTGATCGCGAATTCATAAACATGTGAATGTCTGTAAATCACAGACTCCTTCTGAAAACAAATTATTTCCTTTAGTGGCCTCCTTATATCAACGCCTGAGGTTTCTTTGTATGGCTTCCTCACAAGGACGCTATTTGCTGCCACCAGTTTCCATCACACCCGCTCTGACACCAACAAGCATGACCATGTAAAACACCGTTCCTTAATTTCGGTGGTTACACAGTGAATGTAGCTCAGTCTGTATAGTGACAGGACTAAGGGCTGGACGAGCGGGGCGTCAATTTTTGCTTCCCGACAGAATTCAGAGCTGTTGTGTTAGACGACACCATACACGATTTATTAAAGCGTCAAGTACTGTGCTTCACACAGAATAAACCAAGTTTTTTTTCTTATCCACGCCATGAAGGCATAGGGGGAGTAGAGGTATAGCTCCACGAATTCTTAACCTCGATACTGGATGGAGGTGTGTGCTTAGCGTCACTCCCCGGCCGTTTTATCCCCGGGAATGACCCGGTACCCGCTGATTAGGGGACTGGGTGGGCCTAAAGACTGGTCTGGACGGGTGTGGCAAACCTCGTCCCCTCGGGGATTCAGGGACTGCAGTTTCAAATATGACTGAGATGGATTTCGTTTTTAGAGCATTACGAAGATAATTTTTACGACGTGGCTTCTACTACGGTATCGATAATACGGTTTTATAGCCTCTGCTCTCTTTTGTAATTTCCGACATGTCGAAGTCAAAAGAGCAATTTCATGTAATTCCATTCGTGTCTGACAGCGAAACATGTGAGCCTGTGCGTGGAACTTGATTAGCGTCGTGCCAACTGCGTTACACGCGTGACAGACAGCAGCCTGAATTTCCTGAGGGAGATTTTATTAATGTCCGGTAATAGCGTAAAATTGTGCGCCTCGAGGGGAAGACAAGAGGCATTAAACACCGGGGAAGTTCAAGTTAGAAGGATAATGGGGGGGTGGGGCTCTTTATGGAAAATTTTCCAACGCTTTATGAGGATTTATTTGCAAACATTTGTAAATTACGTCCGTAATCAACCGGTGCCTCACAGAGTCTGTACCACGTGCCCAGTAATATCTGTGCATGTAGGACAACGATCAAACATTATTTTTAGAACTGCGGCTGTTTCAAATGTATATTGCGGGCCCAACGAGAATGTGAGAGTCAATTGCTGTGCATTTGGACTTGTTTGATTGCTGGTCCTGAACTTTATAGCTTACGATTTTACTAAACGACGAACTGCGTCAGCGTCACAACTTCAGCTCCAGGAAGCCTTACTCTTCCCAACTTTAGATCGGTGTGACGTAGCGAAAACGTCCGACTAACCTAACTGCTCTAGACAGCGCCTTAATAGTGGCTGATGTAGAAATGCCCATTTAACTGCGGGAATTTTGAAATATCCTCCATATTTGTTATTTGAGTGGGTAAGGTAGAGGTAAAGTTCACCCTATAACAGGCTATAAAGGCCCAGAGGGGGAGTAGAGGTATAGCTGTACTCTTTCTTTAACCTCGGCGCTAGATGGGGGTGGGTAGTCAATGCCCCAGGGAATGACCCGGTACCCATTGTACAGGAGGCTGGGTAGGCCCCAGGGACGGTCTGGACGGGTGCTGAAAATCTTGCCCCCACCGGGATTCGATCCCCGGACCGTCCAGTTCGTAGCAAGTCGCTATACCGACTACGCTGTCCCTGCCCATTATTTGAGTGGGTTTCTGACAATATTTCGCGACAGCGTTTGCAGTTCCGAGCGTATCGTCAACCGCAGGCAGAAGATTGCTCAGAACAAGGCTGGTCAACTTCAACACACAGCAGGGCCACATAATTCGTAAGGACTCGCCCGAGGGCCGCACTTGTGTATACATATATCGAAAGGGGGGGTGAATTAACTAGAAAGTCGTTATTTACAAACAAATTGGGTTATTGAAACTATTCAGGTGCCCGAAGGCCGCATGTTGGCCAGCCCTGGCTTAGAAATTTTGTCTGTATGCATGTATGTGTGTGTTATATTTAACGATGCTGCCAGTTGATAAGATTATTTAGCGTCGGTGGTAGATGAATGAATGAGTATGGAGCATTGGTGGAATGATACTGGCAGGGGAAACTGAAGTACTGGGAGAGAAACATTATACAGCGTTGGTGGTAGATGTATGAATGAGTATGGAGCATTGGTGGAATGATACTGACAGGGGAAACTGAAGTACTGGGAGAGAAACATTATACAGCGTTGGTGGTAGATGTATGAATGAGTATGGAGCATTGGTGGAATGATACTGACAGGGGAAAACTGAAGTACTGGGAGAGAAACATTATACAGCGTTGGTGGTAGATGTATGAATGAGTATGGAGCATTGGTGGAATGATACTGACAGGGGAAACTGAAGTACTGGGAGAGAAACATTATACAGCGTTGGTGGTAGATGTATGAATGAGTGTGGAGCGTTGGTGGAATGATACTGACAGGGGAAACTGAAGTACTGGGAGAAAAACATTATACAGCGTTGGTGGTAGATGTATGAATGAGTATGGAGCATTGGTGGAATGATACTGACGGGGAAACTGAAGTACTGGGAGAAAAACATTATACAGCGTTGGTGGTAGATGTATGAATGAGTATGGAGCATTGGTGGAATGATACTGACGGGAAACTGAAGTACTGGGAGAAAAACATTATACAGCGTTGGTGGTAGATGAATGAATGAGTATGGAGCATTGGTGGAATGATACTGACAGGGGAAAACTGAAGTACTGGGAGAAAAACATTATACAGCGTTTGTGGTAGATGTATGAATGAGTATGGAGCATTGGTGGAATGATACTGACAGGGGAAACTGAAGTACTGGGAGAAAAACATTATACAGCGTTGGTGGTAGATGTATGAATGAGTATGGAGCATTGGTGGAATGATACTGACAGGGGAAACTGAAGTACTGGGAGAGAAACATTATACAGCGTTGGTGGTAGATGTATGAATGAGTATGGAGCATTGGTGGAATGATACTGACAGGGAAAACTGAAGTACTGGGAGAAAAACATTATATAGCGTTGGTGGTAGATGTATGAATGAGTATGGAGCATTGGTGGAATGATACTGACAGGGAAACTGAAGTACTGGGAGAGAAACATTATACAGCGTTAGTGGTAGATGTATGAATGAGTATGGAGCATTGGTGGAATGATACTGACAGGGGAAACTGAAGTACTGGGAGAGAAACATTATACAGCGTTGGTGGTAGATGTATGAATGAGTATGGAGCATTGGTGGAATGATACTGACAGGGAAAACTGAAGTACTGGGAGAAAAACATTATACAGCGTTGGTGGTAGATGTATGAATGAGTATGGAGCATTGGTGGAATGATACTGACAGGGGAAACTGAAGTACTGGGAGAGAAACATTATACAGCGTTGGTGGTAGATGTATGAATGAGTATGGAGCATTGGTGGAATGATACTGACAGGGGAAACTGAAGTACTGGGAGAAAAACATTATACAGCGTTGGTGGTAGATGTATGAATGAGTATGGAGCATTGGTGGAATGATACTGACAGGGGAAACTGAAGTACTGGGAGACGAATCTGTTTCAGTGCCACTCTGTCCACTGCTAATCTCATATAGACCGACCCCGAGATCGAAGTTGGGCCTCCGCAGTGAGAGGCCGGAAACTAACCGTCTGAGCCATGGCACGGCCTGCGTAACCGTAGGTTTATCCCACAGTGTTTCCGTTGTAAAGATCAGCTGGTTAATAGCGCTTAGGGAGAATCAAGGGAAAGGCATAAATACACTGCGTGGGCATAATACAGAGATTGTACATGTTGCATCAGACCGTTCATGCATTTGCTGCTATAAAGGTAAAGCTGTCCCTATACAGGCCTGGACAGACCCTTAGAGTTCCAGGAGGTTGAGGCTCCCAGAATTCCAGACAATCGTTAAATGAAGGTTGCAAGGTTGGCAGCCCTACGCTCCTGCCGCCTTTACCCCGAGGAGATATCGCGTGTACTCGTTTCTATTAGAGGCTGAGTCGACCCAGGGCCATAGTGCGGCCGAAAGGATTATGTCAATGAAAAATCCCGATGACACCATCGGGAATCGAACCCGCGACGTTCCGTCTGTAGCGCAGTGCCTCAAACCCACATCTGCTGCTGTGCTGTAGAGCAGTGGTATTCAACCTGGGGTACGCGTACCCCCGGGGGTACGCTAAGACATCTTTGGGGGTACGTAAAATAAAAAAAGAAAAAATATTATTTCATGATAAACACTGAATAATCAGGGTCAGATTTAGGATTAGCCACAAGAGACCCGGACGTAATGACATGCGATTTGGGAGCGCCAATTTTTTTTTCTCTCTTTCTCTCTCCTTCATGTGATTCTTATCTGGGCGGCTAGTTTCATTCTATTCCACATAGTGCATATAATTTTGCTTTGCTAAAATACCTTTGTTCCTTTATTAATTTTTATATGATAGACAATAATATATTTGTTATTTAATAGCTTGATTTTCATTTCTTCATTTAAAACTTATTATTTAAGACATTATTTAGGATGTAATTTTATTTAAATTATTTTAGATGTAGATTATAGACTATGTGTAACTTGAATTATGCACCAACAACTTTGGGGGTACAAAGTTGAAGAGAAATTATATGTGGGGGTACGCGAACAAAAATGGTTGAATACCACTGGTTTAGAGAATCCCAAGAATAGCAGCGTTTTATGTTGACCGCTGTGTCTTGTGTTCTTTAAGTCAGTACACTAAAATATACGCATTTTGCTACTCTTCACTGCGTTTCCTAATCGTTGTTTTCCCTGGTTACTCGTCAACATGTAGGCTAGACGGACCTGTTGGCTGTGTGGCCGAATGTACTCTATCGCGTCTCACCGCGTGTCTTTGTTTTTGTCCATTACAGCAAGACTGTCCTAACGGAAGGCTAACACCAGCAAAGTTTGTCGACATGTACAAGATGTTCTTCCCCAGCGGAAATGCTGAGGAATTCTGCGATCATGTATTTCGGACATTCGACATGGACAAGAATGGATATATAGATTTCAAGGTGAGTACATTGTATTTTGTATCTGTATGGAACCTTAATGTTAGTGTATTTTTTATTGTGACGCCTTATAGTGTGGTACATTGTTAGCATCGTTTCGGAGGAACCTTCTACCGACACCTCCCTCCTGAAGATGGAAGCAGTAGGTTTCTAAGAAGTGTTGTTACCAAGCAAACTGCACTGCGTCACATTCTAGAAGACGTATCTTGTTACTGCCGTGTACTTTGGTGCCAACGTTGCGGACGAACCATCTTTTTACCGCGGTGACAGGCGGCAGGATTATCCGGAACGTCGGTGGCCTTGTACCAAACTACACGGTGTCAGTCAAATCTTGATACTAATGTCAGACGCCAATTCTCATGCATGAAATTTTTCTTTGAGTGTTTACGTACACTGAGTGCTAGATTTGCTGTCCGTCTAAGGCACACAGCACGCATCGCCAACGGTTGCCCTCAGCAGAGGTCTCAGTTAGCAATTGTAAGTGCAGAATATAAATTCTGGTGCATGCGCTGTGCTGTTGTCTCTGTATGTGCATCCTGTGAATACTAACTTTTGATGCTGTCATGTCACGAGAGGCCAGCAGGGACCTCCATATAAGATTCATCAAATTGAGTCCGACAATTCTCACCTTATGAGATGATGCAGCATTAAAATTCATTTGTTTAATGAATTTCATGTATTGGAAACTGTATGGGTCGTGAAGTGTATTTTTCATTTTGCAACTTCTGTGCCAAGTATTTTTCATTTTGCAACTTCTGTTCTAAGCATTTTTTATTTTGCAACTTCTGTTCCAAGTATTTTTAATTTTGCAACTTCTATTCCAAGCATTTTTCATTTTGCAACTTCTGTTCCAAGTATCTTTTCATTTTGCAACTTCTGTTCCAAGTATTTTTCATTTTGAAACTTCTGTTCCGAGTATTTTTCATTTTGCAACTTCTGTTCCAAGCCTTTTTCATTTTGCAACTTCTGTTCCAAGTATTTTTCATTTTGCAACTTCTGTTCCAAGCATTTTTTTATTTTGCAACTTCTGTTCCAAGCATTTTTCATTTTGAAACTTCTGTTCCAAGTATTTTTCATTTTGCATCTTTTGTTTCAAATTTTTTCGTCCTGTTAAATATTGAACAAGTTACGTCCTAGATGCGAGCAGAAAAAACACGTGCGTCTTTAAGCAGTGTGTGTTATTGTCTGATATGTAGACGGATTTTATTATACGATCCTTCGGTATCAACTTTACGAAAATCTGCTCATGGGTTTTCAAGTTCTTAAATATAGACAGACCTGCTGACTAACTTGGCAAAACCATTCATCGAATGTTTACAACTTTCCGCTGTGAACGCACCAGAAACGCATTTTAGTGCCGTCGAAAGGGTTTTGGGCGCCCACACGAGTTCAGAAGCATTCATAGTATTTTCATTCTAACTCCTCTGCGATGATTCCAAAGCACGTGGCCATTTCGTGTCTATAAACGGAAGCTATGTTCAGTATCGAACAGTTCTGAAGCTTCATATTGTTCAGATGTTACTATATTGAGGGGTTTAGTTGTAAATGGTGGTGAGTGGCGTTTCGTGAGAGAATGGCTTATTGCAAGGCAGGTGCTGTCTATGAGATGGAGTGGGATGATGATACAGTGTTTCGGAAAATGTCAATGTGAGAACACGAAGTGAAAGATTATTCGTAATCCATTTCAGATGACATCCATTTCTACGATAAAGACGACAGGGATTTAAAAGCGATCGGACGAACATGTGATTTGAGGATAGTCAAATTAACCTCCTACGTACTTTATGAAATTTCACTTCCGTAGCACTGTGATTACCCTCTTCGAAATGCGACGTTCATCGCGCGATTGCTGCAGAGGCGTGGCTGTCTGCCCACCTTGTAAGACGACACAGGAAGCATGTGTCGTGCGGTTAAACTACCGCAGTTTGCGGTGTAATTTGTCATCGGAAACCGCTGTCACAATGCTTCTGTGAAAGTTTAAATCGAAATGAGTCACGTATTCATTGTCTTGGTTATTTCAGGAATAGCGGAAGTTCGTCAGACATAAACTTTAAGCCCATATCTTCAACAAAACTTCCGTGTTACAGTATCTGTCACAAAGGTTCACCAAGTGCCAGTTTCCTCTGACGTTATTGTGTTCTCGGTAACACTTTTCTTTAACCTGCAGAAAGAAGCAGTATTTTTTTTTCAATGGCTCGACAGCCCCTTGGGGGCCTAGGCCGCCTCATTTTTCGAGGCTTCACGATCACACACTCAGACACACCACACTCGGTAGGACTCCTCTCGACGAGGGACCAGGTCATCGCAGAGACCTCTTCCTGACAACACACAACACTCACAAGAGACTCATCCATGCCCTAGGCGGGATTCGAACCCACAATCCCAGCAAGCGAGCGGCCGTAGACCCACGCCTTAGACCGCGCGGCCACTGGGATCGGCTGAATGAAGCAGTATGGTCCTCTTTCCATACTTCTTGACAGATTTGGGTGAAATTTGGTATAAGTGATCTACACATAATGCTGTTTCGTGAAAATCGGCACCGGGAAGGTCGTACTTTTCTTAGGGGCGTGCACGAAATTACATTTACGCGTGTACCGTGACACCGCATGGCATTTTTGAAAATAAAGAACGCCTTGCTGAAGCCTACGTACTGCTGCAGTGTTACACTGTCTGTGATCTTGTTAAACGTTTCGCAGTTGAACTGCGAGCTTCAAAAGGTTGACGTACCTGGACGTGAAATACGCACCAGATTGTTCTGGCCAGGTGTGGAAGGAACAAAATGTCAACACTTGCGCCATGCGTGCTGCGTGGTGCAGGGAGGAACGACGTACATCGATCGAAATGCCGCCCTTCCGAGACTCGCGAGTAATTCAGTCACGGACGTTTCCTTTCTGTGCTTTGCGACATTCGCGTGTGCCAGAAAGCATTGAGGGCAATTTTTTGAAGCCCCAGCTTTACGATATCTTTACCTTCTATGGGCATAAAATCTAAACCCTTCATAGCCCAGTCGTTACTGTATGTACCACCAGGTTTAACATTCACAAACTCTACGTTCTACCCACACAGTGTATTTATGTGTTTTGTGTGGATCTCAGAACAAACAGCGATTATTTCACTGTACAGCATTAACTGACTGGTTTGTATAACTGAGACGGAGTGTGTTTACTGCGCGGTACGGACTGTATTTATGTGTTTTGTGTGGATCTCAGAACAAACAGCGATTATTTCACTGTACAGCATTAACTGACTGGTTTGTATAACTGAGACGGAGTGTGTTTACTGCGCGGTACGGACTGTATTTATGTGTTTTGTGTGGATCTCAGAACAAACAGCGATTATTTCACTGTACAACATTAACTGACTGGTTTGTATAACTGAGACTGAGTGTGTTTACTGCGCGGTACGGACTGTATTTATGTGTTTTGTGTGGATCTCAGAACAAACAGCGATTATTTCACTGTACAACATTAACTGACTGGTTTGTATAACTGAGAAGGAGTGTGTTTACTGCGCGGTACGGACTGTATTTATGTGTTTTGTGTGGATCTCAGAACAAACAGCGATTATTTCACTGTACAACATTAACTGACTGGTTTGTATAACTGAGAAGGAGTGTGTTTACTGCGCGGTACGGACTGTATTTATGTGTTTTGTGTGGATCTCAGAACAAACAGCGATTATTTCACTGTACAACATTAACTGACTGGTTTGTATAACTGAGACGGAGTGTGTTTACTGCGCGGTACGGACTGTATTTATGTGTTTGTGTGGGATCTCAGAACAAACAGCGATTATTTCACTGTACAACATTAACTGACTGGTTTGTATAACTGAGACTGAGTGTGTTTACTGCGCGGTACGGACTGTATTTATGTGTTTTGTGTGGATCTCAGAACAAACAGCGATTATTTCACTGTACAACATTAACTGACTGGTTTGTATAACTGAGAAGGAGTGTGTTTACTGCGCGGTACGGACTGTATTTATGTGTTTTGTGTGGATCTCAGAACAAACAGCGATTATTTCACTGTACAACATTAACTGACTGGTTTGTATAACTGAGAAGGAGTGTGTTTACTGCGCGGTACGGACTGTATTTATGTGTTTTGTGTGGATCTCAGAACAAACAGCGATTATTTCACTGTACAACATTAACTGACTGGTTTGTATAACTGAGACGGAGTGTGTTTACTGCGCGGTACGGACTGTATTTATGTGTTTTGTGTGGATCTCAGAACAAACAGCGATTATTTCACTGTACAACATTAACTGACTGGTTTGTATAACTGAGACTGAGTGTGTTTACTGCGCGGTACGGACTGTATTTATGTGTTTTGTGTGGATCTCAGAACAAACAGCGATTATTTCACTGTACAACATTAACTGATTGGTTTGTATAACTGAGACGGAGTGTGTTTACTGCGCGGTACGGACTGTATTTATGTGTTTTGTGTGGATCTCAGAACAAACAGCGATTATTTCACTGTACAACATTAACTGACTGGTTTGTATAACTGAGACGGAGTGTGTTTACTGCGCGGTACGGACTGTGTTTATGTGTTTTGTGTGGATCTCAGAACAAACAGCGATTATTTCACTGTACAGCATTAACTGACTGGTTTGTATAACTGAGACGGAGTGTGTTTACTGCGCGGTACGGACTGTGTTTATGTGTTTTGTGTGGATCTCAGAACAAACAGCGATTATTTCACTGTACAACATTAACTGATTGGTTTGTATAACCGAGACGGAGTGTTTACTGCGCGGTACGGACTTAATCGTTATATATAATGGGCTTTTCGTACTGTCCACACAGTGTATTTCTGTGTTTTGTACCATTCTCAATGAACAGGCACTGTTTCCCAAAAATATCATTAACTCATTGGTCTTCGTAATGGAAAAGTTTGTTTTTAGTGAGGTAAGAACTGAGTTTTTAGGCACGTTCGTAAACAACTGCGAAAAGAGACTGTTAGCTTCGTCATATCTGTCCTTCCTCCCGCCTGGAACAACTCCGCTCACACACTGGAAAGATTTTCGTGAAATTTTGTACGGGGTATCTTCACTAAAATTTGTCGATCGAATTCAAGTTTGGATAAAATTATAAGTACATGTACTTTACGTGAAGATCTGAGTAAGTTTATGTCATTGATCTTCATAAATGCAGACAGATCGTGTGCAAGAGAGGCACTAGCTGAGGCGGAAGAAACAGTTGATCTAAAACTAACATCCAAATACTGTATATTAGTCTCACCGTGCATCTTGTTCAACAATTCACTGTCTATAAACCAACTAAATGCACTTTTTCACTTTCTCTTTATTTACAAGTTCACCCCTACATATGTTTCGGTCTTCTTAAAGACCATCATCAGGGGGTACAAAATTATGTTCAATCTACACCCATATGTATTCACTCTACGGTCACAAGCAGTTCAGTCAACCTATATGCAGGCCTCAATCACTTTTTTAAGTTAAAATGTAAATATGTATAAAAACACTGTATATAAAACTTTTAAAGTATTCGTCATTATCTAAAATGTTAATTCAACCACGTGTATATCTTGTTGTCACGTCACCTTTTGTTAATTTGCTGGTATTTGTATCTTGGTTTTGTATTGTTGGTAGTTATTTAACTGGTTGTGTCCTGGTATTTTGTGAGTGTCCTGTGTGCGGTGTGGACGGACTGTCTGTCGTGCGGTTTATTTGGACCACAGGTGGCGGGCTGTTGTGAATGCGGTAATGAACCTTCGGGTTCCATAAAACGCGGGAATTTCTTGACTAGCTGACGACCTGTTAGCTTCTCAAGAAGGACTCTGCTCCATGGAGTTAGTTAGATAGATGAGCGGAACCGTAAACCAGGCAAGTTAAGGGTAAAAATATGTGGGGTGAGTTGAACAAAATACGAAAATAAAAAGTGCATTGTTTGGTTAAAAACTGAAAATCAGTAATGGTTGTTAAAACATGGAACCTCCTTTGTACGACCAGGCGATTATATAGGGAAGCTCTTACAACCATCAGGCATTTCAGGGCAGTAATTAATGAGGGAAATAGCTATGGGAAGCGATTTAAGTCTTTAATTGCTAAGTAAGTGTTGAAACACTGTCAGTAAAATGAAACAACCTTTCTCTGCAGGAAATATAAACGGTAAAGATGACATTTGAACAGGAGGAACTTTTGAGTTACCGTAGAGGCATTTGATCACAAGCCTTTTTAAAGGCAAAGCAACCCCATCACAGGCCTTGGCAGGTCCCTAGGGATCCAGGAGGTCGAGGCTCCCAGATTTTTTTTAGACAATCGGCACATGAAGGTGGTAAGGTTGTCAGCCCTACGCACCGGCCGCCTTTACCTCCCCAGGAAAGATTCCTGGTACTCATTTCTGTTAGAGGCTGAGTCGACCCCAGGGCCATAGTGCGACCGGAACGATTATGTCAATGAAAAACTCCAGTGACACCATCGGGAATCGAACCCGCGACGTTCTGGTTTGTAGCGCAGTGCCTCAACCAACTGCGCCACTGCGTGCCCCAACCTTTTTCTGTTAC
>JAJKFL010000042.1:5048280-5063280 GCA_021186555.1 Reticulitermes speratus
GCTGGGAGGTGATGTAAATGAGACGACATGAACAGAATGCAGCTGTAGTTTAAAGTTTTCTTGCATGTGACGCCGTGTCGCTGGGTGAAGAACTACCGACGGTTTGGGTATTGCCTTTAACTTCAGGGTCAAGCGGTACACTCTTCTTGGACCGCTTGACCCGAAAGACGAAAGCACTACAAATCCTTCGAAACGTCGAGTACCACTTACCCAATGACACAGCGTCACACGCAAAAAGACTTTTAATCATCAATAATACCGCTGTGAGAACCTCTAATCTCGCAGAATTCAGCTGAATTTGGCAAGTCCTTGGCCTTCTTTTGTCCACACCTTTCCGAGTCAGCGAGGCGGATGTTATAAACTGGACGTTTAATGATCTAGGCGTTCAGGTGGGAACTTACAAGTGGACTTCTGTGCCACCACACCACGTGGAGTATCTGTGACCGCCCGAAAATGCATTGTTTGTTACGTGCTTACGCCACTGCACCCTGTGTCACCTGTCGTATACTATCCAGTTACGACTGTAAAGGTAAAGAGTTATTGCATTTATAAGGTATATAATTGTGTTATACCATAATGCAGCATGTTTTAAAATACAGAATAAGAGTTGCACAACAGAGAAATGTCGATATCACAGGCAGTAGACAGGGTCATCAATGTCACGAAGCAATCGTGTTGACCTCAAGTGTCACCAAAAGTCCAGCTCCTCTGATACAACCCTTTTTTAAAATGTAAAGTCGTGTTTGTACTATGATCTCTGTACGGCCCGTGAATATTTCATGGTTTTAAGGCTTAGAAGCTTCAAGTTCAAAGCTCTTATCACGTGACAGCCAACGCCCTAAAGTTCCTTATTTAAAGGCGTTACTAGACATATTCGGGGGATTCAACCAACATCAGTTGCCACTGGAAACTCTGTCACCCTGCTGACTGCTACTGGAAACTCTGTCACTCTGCTGACTTCTACTGGAAACCCTGTCACTCTGCTGACTGCTACTGGAAACTGTCACTCTGTTGACTGCTACTGGAAACTCTGTCACTCTGCTGACTGCTACTGGAAACTGTCACTCTGCTGACTGCTACTGGAAACTCTGTCACTCTGCTGACTGCTACTGGAAACTGTCACTCTGTTGACTGCTACTGGAAACTCTGTCACTCTGCTGACTGCTACTGGAAACTCTGTCACTCTGCTGACTGCTACTGGAAACTCTGTCACTCTGCTGACTGCTACTGGAAACTCTGTCACTCTGCTGACTGCTACTGGAAACTTTGTCACTCTGCTGACTGCTACTGGAAACTCTGTCACTCTGCTGACTGCTACTGGAAACTGTCACTGTTGACTGCTATTGGAAACTCTGTCACTCTGCTGACTGCTACTGGAAACTCTGTCACTCTGCTGACTGCTACTGGAAACTCTGTCACTCTGCTGACTGCTACTGGAAACTCTGTCACTCTGCTGACTTCTACTGGAAACCCTGTCACTCTGCTGACTGCTACTGGAAACTGTCACTCTGTTGACTGCTACTGGAAACTCTGTCACTCTGCTGACTGCTACTGGAAACTGTCACTCTGCTGACTGCTACTGGAAACTCTGTCACTCTGCTGACTGCTACTGGAAACTGTCACTCTGTTGACTGCTACTGGAAACTCTGTCACTCTGCTGACTGCTACTGGAAACTCTGTCACTCTGCTGACTGCTACTGGAAACTCTGTCACTCTGCTGACTGCTACTGGAAACTCTGTCACTCTGCTGACTGCTACTGGAAACTCTGTCACTCTGCTGACTGCTACTGGAAACTCTGCTGACTGCTACTGGATCTTCTCGTACAAATTATTAAATTCTACACTTCGACATTTCTCGAGAAACACACAAAAACCAGCTGTATCAATTCCTCAACATCTAATAAACTTAATAGTTATTTAGTCATCACCGTGTGTTGCTGTGGACTTGAATTTCAATTCTTAAGTGTTCCAACGCACTCAAGACTTCCCTCTCTGTCAACGCTTCCAACTTTACGCTCCAAGCTACGTTCCCAACCCACCACCCTCCTTGGGATACGACACACCCCCATCCCATCCCTGTCACGTGGTGAATAATGTATTGTTTGTCGGCCCAGACGTACTGTATATGGCAGTGTGGCATCGCGTGGTGTAAGAGGACTTCCGTGCACAAATTGTGGTATCCTCGAAAACACTTAGTGGTTTGCGTAGTGTTAGTGTTAGAGCTGTTATAACAGTCGTTACGTAGTACTAAAAGAATTAGCCATTGTTAATGCTGGAATGAAACCGAGGCACGTGGAGTCGCCAAGTCTGTCACGCAAACACGAAGCCCGCGTGTACTGGCTGATTCCTATTTTTGCTAGCCGCAGTATTTCTTTGCATGCAACTTCCTCCCTAGTTGCGAGTGAAATTTGGCCTGCATAAGTCTCGTTCACAGAAAAAAAAGCAACTCGCCCTTTTCGTTCTCGGTGTCAAATCTTCATTTTGCCATATGGCGTAATAATCTACCTTAACAGAATACGCTTGGTGTGATTTACACTCCGGATCGATTGTTATCGATAATAACCGATAAGTGTCGATTACTGTCGGTTATTGGTATCGATTATTGTATATTATTATCGATGGTTGTTTCAGTGGAGTAGCGCTTGAATATTATGTCACGGTCACGTGACCAGCTATAATAATATACAAGTAATAATAACATCCGCCCATCTCCGAATTTGCCCACACTGTATATATAGATTCTGACAATAAATATGGATTATTCCCATATACAACGTTAACCGCTTGCTTTCGTAATGTAGATGCAATGTCTTTACTGTGAATTACGAACTACAGTTTGATTTATTATTCGGATAAATTTTTTATGCTTTAAAGCAGGGATCTACATATTTTCCAGAAATCTGTTAGCTATCTCAAAACTCTAGGCGCAAGAAGGATGACATGAAACAAGTTTAATTTTTTTTTTCAATGGCTCCACAGCCCCTTGGGGGCCTAGGCCGCCTCATTTTTTCGAAGCTTCACGATCACACACTTTTTAGACACACCACATTCGGTAGGACTCCTCTGGACGAGTGACCAGCCCGTCGCAGAGACCTCTACCTGACAACATACAACACTCACAACAGACAGACATACATGCCCTAGGCGGGATTCGAATCCACAATCCCAGCAAGCGAGCGGCCGCAGACCCACGCCTTAGACCGCTCTGCCACTGGGATCGGCCAGCAAGTTTAATACTGAGGTAATACTGAGCTATCCCTGTTCAGGACTGGGCAGGTCCTTAGGGCTCCAGGAGATTGAGGCTCACAGAGTTTCTAGCCAATCTGCACATGAAGGTGGTTTGACCCACAAATATTAGGTGCCACCGTACGAAAATTTAGTCGCCCGAGATCTGTGCACCCCTGATTCCAAGGGTTAATTCCGGTAATATTTTGTGTTCTGTCACTTTATAGCCAGTTGCTTTTGGAGCTGAAATGAACCGTACAACTGTGGAATATCCACATTGCTTACTTCGCTGCCAGGAGGGTTAAGTGAAGCCGGCGGTAATTCTTTTTTAATTAATTCATTAGTCTCTGTGCGTCGACCTCGGTGGACTAGTGGTTAGCGTGCTCGCCATTGGACCCAAGGTTCGCGGGTTCGATCCCGACCGAGGTCGATGGATTTTTAAGGGTGATAAAAATCCGGAGCACAACTTCCTTCGGAGGGGAAGTAAAGCCGTCGGTCCCATGTCGTAGATTTACGGCATGTAAAAGAACCTTACGGACATGAATAGAACTAGTAGTGCTTGTAAGCAAAATTAAGAGGCCATTTCTCACCCAAGTCTCCTGTCTGACTGCCAGATGTCTCTGGCATTCACATCAGGATCGAGTTGAAAAGCGCGGCCAGTCAGCCGTTCCCTCACTGCCGCAAAATGCACAAAGACCTCGTAACCTCGGAAAGAGGAGGCCCAAGCCCATATAGGGCTGTCGAGCCATGGTTATTATATTATATTATTAGTCTCTGCCCGGCTTCTCCACAAACGTAATCATTCATTCCATTATTCATAAACAAAATCAATTATATCTTGTAGTTTTATTGTCCTTCTAAGATCGGTTTCTCAATCTGAAATCCGCACGTGTTATACGCACGTGTTATTCCACCGAGTGTGCCTCCCCTTTGTAATAAAGTTTTTTTGTCTTGCATGCGCAGACAGTTTGCGCTAACGTCCACACAGTGGTTACCCCTAACACCCAGAGGGCAGCCTCTTGTGCTCCAACAGACCAGCTACGGAATTACAGCAAGCCGCACAGTAAACTTACGGCAACCACCACAAGCGTATTATGGAGTTTCTGGTTGGCCATGTTGTAGCTCAGGCCGGCTTTTCATCGCAGAACCTCAGACCCAATCCCAGGCCAGTCCATGTGGGATTTGTTGTGGACAAAGTGGCATTGGGACAGGTTTCTCTGCCATAGCTTCGGTTTTCCGCTTTAAAATATCATTGCACCATTGCTGCATGTGCGGCTTTCATCCGGATGGACCGTAAGCCCCATTAGGGGCCTCACTTCCACAGTGACAGTATCACCACACCATCAGAGGCTGGAGGAAACAGATTTGAAATTCTCCCAACATTGAATGCTAAGACTGCTGTTATAGTTTGGTGGATGGTTATCAGCGTTTCGGTGGAACCTTCTGCTTCCATCTTCAGGTTAGGTAATGGAGTTAGTATGTACCTCCGAAACGTTGATACTCGTCTACTGGATTTCACTCTGTCATAACTAAGTCTACGCGGTATTAATTTTAATATCAAGTGTTCGATATTCTGAAGTATGTGACTATTTGTGTATGTGTTGCAGTAATCTCTGTATTTCTAAATTTGTTGTCTCTAAAGTAAAGTCTCCCAGGACATTAAATGAAGCTTTCAAACCTCTGTTTGTTTTCTGTATGTACAACTTGCGTTTAGCATTAAAAATAACATAACTTTCCCCCACACAGCATATTTATATGTTTTGTATGATTCTCTTAATACCCAGCGACTGTTGCCTTGAACAACTTCCGCCGTTTCGGCTCTGTCAAAGAGACGGACTGTATTTTGTGTCCGAAAGGAACTGAATGTTTAAATATTATTTAAGCGAGCTCAGCCTATGCTTTGTTAATTAGATACCCCTTCTGTTTGTATTATTTTAAGACATTCGCTCACCACAGGGATGTTTGCGCTATAAGGTCGCGGGTTCGATTGCCGATGGTGTCATTGGAATTTTTCCTTGACATAATCGTTTCGGTCGCACAATGGCCCTGGGGTCGACTCAGCCTCTAACAGAAATGAGTACCAGGAATATTTCCTGGGGGATAAAAGCGGCCGGTGCGTAGGGCTGACAACTTTACCACCTTCATGTGTCGAGTGTCTAGAAATCTGGGAGCCTCAACCTCCTGGAACCCTAAGGGCCTGTCAAGGCCTGTAATGGTATTGCTTTACCTTTTACTACAGGGTGTTTATTCCTTCCGCCCATGTGCTTGTTACTAATCCCTACAATTCCCGAGATATAAGGACTATACCTGCTGAGATGTGATAGCAGAACAGTTATTGCTATCGTGCATGGATTAGCAACATTGCTATTAGCATATGAAGCAACATCGGTGTGTGTTGGTGAATTGTAATGTTCTGGAAAGTACACAGATGTTGAGCTGTCACTGCCAAAGGACAGATTACTGCCACAGGATGGACTCAATATTGCGTGTGCGTAAGATGGTTTTATAATAATTTGTATGCGTGTCTGTATGTATGTGTACGTACACGCGCTTATACGTTTGTATAGATACCTCAGCAGGGTAGCTCAGCGCATTCACTAGGCTATGAGTTAGATGCCCGGGACTCGATTTCAGACGTGGCACGTTTTTATTTCTCTCCACCGCATCCAGACCCGGTGTATCGGCGCCCAGCCTTATGTCCCGTTGATAACGGTGTCTTTTTTTCCTGTGGGAAAAGCGGCCGGAGCGTGAAGCTTATCTTTTACGTCAGTCTGCGGTCTAAGTTCAAAGTACGCACAGCTACACCTGTATTTGCCAGTATGTCTTCAGTGTAGTGCTTACTAAACTACAGGAACAGTTCACTGTTAAAAAGCCAACAAAATTCACCTCAATTTCACCTTTATTATGTATTAATCGACCCCTACATATGTTTCGGTTTTATGTGAAACCATCTTCAGAGCGTTCAAAAACTACGTTCATTCGACATCCAATGTCAATTCTGGCATTATACTGTACAATATCTTTGTATGCAAGTTACAGTCACTTATAAAACGTAATTTTTGAACCCCTGAAGATGGTTTTACATAAAACCGAAACATATGTAGGGGTCGATTAATACATAATAAAGGTGAAATTGAGGTGAATTTTGTTGGCTTTTTAACAGTGAATTGTGAAAATGCACGGTGAGACTAATACAGGGCATACACAAAAAAATGGTGCGGTTTCAAAAGTGAATAAAACATTTATGTCTCACATTACACGGGCACAACATACACCTTCAGCGGCGGCAACTGTCCAAGTTTCTCATGCGCTACCAGCAGTTCGCTTCTCATGCTTACTGCATGGCCGCGGGGCCAGTTTCAAAGATGGCGTTGCAGCAGGAGAAGGCTTTCTGTGTGCTCCGTTTTGAGGTGTCCAGATCTGTGATTACAGTGCAGCGTGAGTTTCGTGCACGGTTTAAAAAAGACGCACCACACAAGAATAACATAAGCAGGTGGTACCGACAGTTTGTAGAAACTGGATGCTTGTGTAAAGGCAAGAGTCCTGGTCGACCTCATGTGTCTGATGAAAACATTGAAAGAGTTGATTACCGTGTGGATGTGTGTCGTGTGACCCAGGGTGCACACATTGAAGGATTGTAATTACCAAATGAGAAACTTGGACAGTTGCCGCCGCTGACGGTGTATGTTATGCCCGTGTAAGGTGAGAAATACATTTTTTATTCACTTTTGATACCGCACCATTCTTTTGTGTATGCCCTGTATAAGATTTACAGGAACAGGTTTGACTTCTACCGTCGGTTGAACACATTGCTTGCCGTTGGGATCATGAGCGACAGTGTTATGAGACATCAGTAGCACCAACATAACGACAGTGTTATGAGACATCAGTAGCACCAACATAACGACAGTGTTATGAGACATCAGTAGCACCAACATAACGACAGTGTTATGAGACATCAGTAGCACCAACATAACGACAGTGTTATCAGACATCAGTAGCACCAACATTACGACGTGCGGTAACTTTGACGTTCTCAGGCGTCATCACCTATGTACCACGTATTTCCAATTCGATACAAGAGACTGTCACTAAAAGTCAGTTCCCATTTTCAGCCATCTTGGCTCCAATCCAGTCAACTACACTACGAGTTTCTTTTCTATGAAATTTTTTTCCGGAATTGACGCCGTGTAGTACGGTAGCTGGTTATCAAGGTTTCGTAATAACCTTCTGCCTTTGTCCTGTTTCTGTGGCAGTCGGTAATAGCTGGCACACCACACGATGCATATCTTAGGTAACAGGCACCATCATTGTCGCCAACATGACGGCTTCCAGGGATATGTCAATCGGTATAGCGACTCGCTACGGGTTGGACGGTCCGGGGCGCGAAGCCAGGTGAGGGCGAGATCTTGGGGACCGGCCCTGGGTCCCACCCAGCCTCCTGCATAATGGGTAACGGGTCTCTTTTCCGGGGGTAAAGCGGCAGGGGAGAGCTATGCCTCTACTGCCCATCTGTGTCTTCATGGCATGTTACAGGGCGGACTTTACCTCTTTTTTATAAGGACTTCCAATCTCACGGAAAATTTTCCGTGTGTATCATGAAACGTTAATTAAGTTATGGTGTAAATCGCTGAGAGAGATCTTTCCGTAACGTCAGTATACACAACAAATAACACCATGGGGAATTTCACGTACTGCATTACAGGTTACAGCCATTACAGTATTACTGGTCTCACAGGCCATAGCAATGAATGGATCATTGAATACAATTCAAGGTCAGCCTAAACACAACTTTTGTTATATATCGAATTGTTAGGCAAATACGTGTCTCTTGTACGTGCTGTGTGTTGTCAGGTAGAGATCTCTGCGTCGGGCTGATCACTCGTCCAGAGGAGTCCTACCGAGTGTGGTGTGTCTGAAAGAGTGTGTGATCGTGAAATGTCGGACAATGAGGCGGGCTAGGCCCCCAAGGGGCTGTCGAATCATTGGGGGAAAAAAAACAATTCAAGGTCAATCTGAAAACAAATTCTATTGTATATTGAATTAAGCTGCTACATGTTTCGATCCCATACACGGATCGTCATCAGGCTTGCATGAAAACAATGAGTGAAAGATAAAACGTTATGTTATACACTCTATTATGAGTCTCATAGTATAGTCTATCGTATGCACATTTTACGTTTCGCTCATTGTTTTCATGCAAGCCTGATGACGATCCGTGTATAGGATCGAAACATGTAGCAGCTTAGTTCGATATACAATAGAATTTGTGTTCAGACTGACCTTGAATTGTTTTTTTTTTCAATGACTCTACAGCCCCTTGGGGGCCTAGGCCGCCTCATTTTGACCCTTCACGATCACACTTTTTAGACACACCACACTCGGTAGGACTCCTCTGGACGAGTGATCAGCTCGTCGCAGAGACCTCTACATGACAACACTCACAAGAGACAGACATCCATGCCCTAGGCGGGATTCGAACCCACAATCCCAGCAAGCGAACGGCCGTACTTAAACCGCTCGGCCACTGGGATCGGTGACCTTGAATTCTATTGAATGATAGTAAAAGCACAACGAGATGGCATTGGCAGTAATCAAATGGCAGTAATCAGATGGCAGTAATAAAAGGATCGTTATTGTCTTGCTTTGTTTATTTTCTGCGCTTGATTGCACTTGTTAGAGCCTCAACAGAGCGTCGGTTTTGGCAAGACGTCGTGTCATATAAATTCCTATGGCACTTTACTCGCATGTCTGATTGTGATCTTTTCCATAATTCATAGGGGCCATGTAACTGTGCTGACGTAGGGGAAACGTAGGCCTGCACGTTGTTCTGTGTGACGTAGTGGGTTTAATAATTCGTCTTGAGGAGAGGCTTGCATGTGCCTTAGCAGAACTCCGCAACTTCGCGTGCAGAGGCAATGGATTTGTATAGACTTTATTTTATCCGAGGGTTGCACAGACGCCGGGCGCCAGGTCGACGTGGCGACTGAATTTTGTACTATGGCGCCTGATATTTGTGGGCCATCATTGTGGTACTTGCTACTGGCGCCTGGAATTTTGACATTGCTCCTGGAATTTTGGAAAATGTTTTTACCCCTGTGTTTATTCGGTACTTATTTAACCTTACGAAGTCCAGTGGCACTATGTGTACCACCTACTATGACCTGAAGAATCTCTACATTTTGTCCACATAATTATCTGTGTGGCCGATTCCAGTGGCCGCGCGGTCTAAGGCATGGGTCTGCGGCCGCTGGCTTGCTGGGATTGTGGGTTCCAATCCCGCCGGGGGCATGGATGTCTGTCTGTTGTGAGTGTTGTGTGTTGTCAGGTAGAGGTCACTGCGACGGGCTGATCCCTCGTCCAGAGGAGTCCTACCGAATGCGGTGTGTCTAAAAAGTGTGATCGTGAAGCCTCGAAAAAAAATGAGGCGGCCTAGGCCCCCAAGGGGCTGTCGAGGTATTGAAAAAAAAATATATGAAAAAGGTAAAGTTGTCCCTGTCTACACCATGAAGGCATATAGGAGGAGCAGAGGTATACCTCCACTCATTCTTAACCTCAGCGCTAGATGGAAGCTTTACCCCCGGCAAAGAACCCCGGTGGCCGTTGACTAGGAGGCAGGGCGGGCTCAGAGCCGGTCTGGACGCTATGGATAAGAGAAAAACTTCTTGCCTGTGCCGAGATTCCAACCCCGGACCGTCCGGCCCGTAGGTACCTTACCGAACTTTTCGAACTACTGTGCGAAGACTGTACGAGTATATGGGAGAGAGAGAAAGATGAACGGAGCTTCGTGCAACAGTTCACTGTACAGTAGACATGCCTGTCGTGTTGAACACCGTCTATTGCCATGCTTCTTTTTAAACAGCGTATCGGACACTGTAGATGTTTCCTTCAACAGGTGAGAAGGTTGGACTCCCTCTAGTCCAATGACTGGGGTCAGCTGTTTCTGAAGTGTCCAGTTTGTAGCAGCTGACCGAAACAAATATGGTTGCTATGTACACAGACTTCCAACTAACTGAACAATATATAGTTTTGGTACTCATATACTGGAAATATATACTGTAAATTGAAAGAGGAAGAACTAGATCGTACCCTGTGGAGAACTCGCTTTGGAAGAGGCTACGGACCTGTCGTAAGACAGACTACAGAATGAATGAAACTCATATATGTTTCGGCCAAGAACCGCAGCCTTCTTCAGGGAGCTGCAGTACTTGAGGACACTTGAAGCATGCCATACAGCTTGTCAGCCGAAAATGGTGTATTACATAAATTTGGTATCATTCCACATGTAATTAACGATTATTAAAATTGTACGAAAATTACAATACAAGCAGTATACTGAAAGTTATGTACAATTTTGTATTTCATCACCATGTAACGGCCGATCCCAGTGGCCGTGCGGTCTAAGGCGTGGGTCTGCGGCCGCTTGCTTACTAGGATTGTGGGTTCGAATCCCACCGGGGGCATGGATGTTTGTGTTGTGTTTGTTCTAAGGACGGTAGTATGGAACGTAAAGTGACATGAAGGACGAAAAGGATTTAAAAACAGTACGTGGCTCAAAGGGGAAAAACCCCGGACAGACAAAAAAAAAACCCCACCGGGGGCATGGATGTTTCTGTTGTGTTTGTTGTAAGGACGGTAATATGGAACGTAAAGTGACATGAAGGACGAAAGGATTTAAACAGTACAAAAATGGATCAAAAGGGAAAAACCCCGGACAGGCAAAAAAAAAAAATTCCCACCGGGGGCATGGATGTTTGTCTGTTGTGAGTGTTGTGTATTGTCAGGTAGAGGTCTCTGCGACGGGCTGGTCACTCGTCCAGTGGAGTCCTACCGAGTGTGGTGTGTCTAACAGTGTGATCGTGAAATCTCGGACAATGAGGCGGGCTAGGCCTCCAAGGGGCTGTCGAGTCATAGTGAAAAAAAATCGTGTAATAACAAATTTTTCTTCGGTTTGTTATGGAGCCGAGATCTGAAATTTTTTAGATGCTTGTTGTACAGTCCGTGAATGAACGTACTGTAGTGCTTGCTGAAACGCAGTGTCTGGGATGATGACAGTTATTGAAATAATAGCCACGTTCACTGTAACACAGCACTGTCTGAGACACTTGGACGTCGAATTTGACGTGGTGCCCATTTTAAGTGGCTGCTCGCTGTTGTGGGACTTTTAACGTAAACAGCTGTGCCTCCGGGTATCGGAAATGAGCGACAGTTACGTAGGTCTGTTCTGAAATATTACAAACGCATTACTGTGTAATATCTTAAATATACCACAGTTGCGTTATTTTGCTTGTAGGTTGATATTGATTCTGTCGTTGCTTAAATTGTTGATCCATCTGTTACTGCGCTCCGAAACGGACTGGTCAGTTCCATTACAGCGCATATTTCGCTCTAATGGAACTGAATTTGAGAACGGAGGTTTTCAAGCAGATAAAGGTAAAGGTAAAGATCACCCTACAACAGACCATGAAGGCCCAGAGGGTAGTAGAGGTATAGCTCTACTCTTTCTTTAACCCTGGCACTAGATGAGGGTGAATGGTCAACTCCACGCCCCGGCCGCTTTACCCCCGGGAAAGAGACCCGGTACCCATTGTACAGGAGGTTGGGTGGGCCCCAGGACTGGTCTGGTGCGGAAAATCTCGCCTCCACCGGCATTCGATCCCCGGACCGTCCAGCTCTTAGTGAGTCGCTATACCGACTGAGCTATCCCGGCCCACTTTCAAGCAGGTAGGGACTGAGAATGTGATATTGTGAGTCGTGATGCCATGCAGTGTCGTAGGTGGTGACCGACGTTTCGGAAGAAGTTCCGTAATCTCAACTTCTACCCTGAGGATGGAGGTAATATATTTTTCCGAAGGATTGATAACTACCTACCAGATTACACGGTGACCCAGAAGACCACAGTATTAGTTAAGTACGGAAGTGCATTATGATTCTTATCTCTGACACATTGTCCCTTGACACGATAAGTGTAGATCGACGTAAAGTCGTTAACGCGAGCGCTGCCGTTATTTGTCACTATGCAGTGCGCTGGTGTGGCCATAGCTCTGTCGTTTAGTAAATGAATCAGGTTCTTATCAGATCGCGTTTTGGCTCATTCGTTGCGTAATTCAATAGTACTCGCATTAAATAGTCCAGGGGTGCACAAATCCCGGTCGCCAGGTCGCCCCTGGCGACTGAATTTTGTACTGTGGCCCCTGATGTTTGTGGTTCTTCAGTACGAAACTTGCTTTAAGCCACCTAGCTGGCGCCTAGAATTTTGAAGTGGTTTCTAGATTTTTGGAAGATTCGTCCACCAACAAAATTGCGTATACAAGTGTTTATCAAACTGGAGTCGGTCTCAGGGTAAGGAAAGGTGGCGGACTGTTGTGAACACGGTAATGAACCGTCGGATTCCATAAAATTCCAGTAATTTCTTGACTAGTTGAGGAACGATCAGCTTCTCAAGAAGGACTGTGCTGCGTGTAGACCAAGGATCACAGTGGACAATAGTGTCAGTGTATTTACCTGTTGTAGACCCAATATTCTGTTAAGGTTAACCAAACACAAGCATCTCCTCTAGCAAGAAGGATGGCTTGAAGTTTGTCAGCGTTAAGTTTCCACATTTGGATCAAAAATACTAACACATTAACTCTTTAAAGCCAAGTGGATTATTTGTATACCGCCATGTTTAACATTCACAAATTGTACGTTCTGCCCACACAGTGTATTTATGTGTTTTGTGTGGATCTCAGAACAAACAGAGATTATTTCACTGTACAGCATTAACTGACTGGTTTGTATAACTGAGACGGAGTGTGTTTACTGCGCGGTACGGACTGAATGTACCGCCGTGTTTAACATTCACAAATTGTACGTTCTGCCCACACAGTGTATTTATGTGTTTTGTGTGGATCTCAGAACAAACAGCGATTATTTCACTGTACAACATTAACTGACTGGTTTGTATAACTGAGATGGAGTGTGTTTACTGCGCGGTACGGACTGTATTTATGTGTTTTGTGTGGATCTCAGAACAAACAGCGATTATTTCACTGTACAGCATTAACTGACTGGTTTGTATAACTGAGACGGAGTGTGTTTACTGCGCGGTACGAGCTGGATCTTTAAATATAATTTTGCCTAATGTCAATCTTTAAAGGGTTAATGTCCATCCATGTTGCGTGACTAGGGAGAGGAACCTGTTGGTGTGCGTGTGTGTGTGTCACGCTTTATTGGCGCTATGTTACTGCTGCGCACGAAACTGTTCGGCTTCTCACCTCTTCCTTCGGGATTTCTATTTGCGAGCGCGCACTGAGACGGAAGAGTCGGAACCTCCTTCCTTCAAGTCGGCCCGGCTCATGACATATAAGATCGTTTCACGATAGCGCTGTCTGAAGAAACTAGCTTGTACTTCCAGATGTTCTCACGGCGCTGTCTTTACGCGTCGTACACGCGAGACCGAGAAGGATGCTCCGAAACGTGGGTACCTGTCTACCAAATGGGAACGGCGTCAGCACTACACTTTCTTCTTTCGTAACAATGAAACACAGAGTTTGGCCCAAGAGTCTGTTTACATTAACGCTAAATACAACGTTATGGGGTTAGCTGACCCCGATTTCAAACTGTTTGAACACTGGACGTACCAAGTCTTGTCATCTCTTGTTTAATTCGCGATCGGCCCGTCGGAAAGGTCTTTGCCGCTACAGGACAACAAGCGAGTCCCGAGCGGTATTTGAGCTCACAGTCCTGGTGCCCGAGCCCGGAATCGTCCCAGGAGAATTTAATCCCTGAAAATATCCCTGAAGACATCTTCTCCTATGTTGGAGGTCTGCGCATTTTACAGGTTTTGTTTCTGGAATAATCGGAGATTCCTATGCGAGACACAGGGAGCCGGCCTAGCTCATTCGGTTGGTGACTTAGTGCGGGTTGGGCGACTGAGGTATCGGGGTTCGTTTATCTGCAGGAGTGAGAAACTTCTATATTTCTTTTCTCCGAAATGTCTATATGTCAGCGTGTGCAGACAGCATTGTCCCCGGACTAAGCCGTATTACCTTGGGGATAAAACATATTGGTCCTGTCAAAAAGGTCTATAACTTTCCATTTTCCGCCATCTGTTAGGTGTTGAGTTTGTAACAACCCGGAAGTCATACGTGTACAGCTATAACCAGATAGAACACATAAGAAAATATGGCATTAACTCGCACGCACAAGACAAACTGCACTTCAGCCCAATGCTTTTTTTAAGTGGAATGCATATGTTATTGGTCGTAAACATCTATCGGTCTGACTTACCCCCGCACCACCACTACCAAGGTCAAAACTGTTCTCGTGAGTCGTCAACTGTATACGCGCTCTGACACTTCTTTGTTCTAAATTAGTCACAGGGATCAAGTTTTGACACATTGCTCTGTTTTCGTCATATGAGGTGTTGCTATTGAATAATGAGACTGGTATAAATATACATTATTAATGACATTTCTGCACCCACGTGTTATCCTGTTCAAAGAAATTTAAATGGGAGGCTGCACCCCGCTCGATACGAGTCTTCCGGCTGCGGAAGCCATTTAGGTTTCTCTGCCTTCTTGTCAGTACATCTCACGTTAAGAAATTGAACGTTTCGGTGGCAGTTTTCTTAAATTTCACTACAAATTTAATGTTTCCTGATGGTCCAATCTTTCACGAAGCATGATTGTGATAAGGTAAAAACTGCTGATAAAACACCTTGTTAGTCGACACTACGTCATTGTGACGGAGCGCGGTTTGGCACGTGACTGAAGGTTCTGCGGTAACTAGTAT
>JAJKFL010000042.1:5068280-5233280 GCA_021186555.1 Reticulitermes speratus
AGTATGCTTACCTTTCCTTTTAGTTTTCCTGTGAGATATGTTGGCCTCTTAGGGTATCACATTTACTTATCTTCCTTGTATGATGTGTCCATGTCTGGCCTGAACATTCATATCGTATTATGTAGGCCACAAAGGCCTGCAGTGGTAGCCTAAGCAATCAATGTAATTTCAATATAGTCTTCTCGGGCTTTCAGCCGCGTTAACTCATTTAAATGCAACGTTTCGAGGACTGGCTCCGTCCTCGAAACGTTGCATTTAAATGAGTTAACGCAGCTGAAAGCCCGAGAAGACTATATTGAATCATGTCACCGCGAAAGTTTTAAAACTTAAATGAATGTAATTGTCATGACAAGAGAAGTGTTGAACTTGGGGAAAAATGAGGTCCAATTGAAAAAAATTTTTTTACTGTTATTATCTAAAATCAAACATTATTTTGAATTCTGTTAATGTTTCAATACTGTATTGCTTTTAGTCAGAACTACTGTCAGACAAATTTATTTACCTACAACTTACTAGTTATAAGGAACAAAGTTGAAACAAGATAGTTCTTCAAAAGACTGGCTCGTGTATCATATTTTCAGTCTTGATAGTGTAGAAGATTTGCTGATGTAATTAAATGTATTTTACTAACATTACTGTAGCTGTTCTTCAAGTGACATATCACGTGTAGTATGCTCACTGTGGAGCAGATTGTGTTGTAGTGTTTTTTGAAGTAGTTACTGACTGAAATCAGACTTGTGTAGGACATTTTTAAACTTTTCAGAATGATGCATCATTTAAATCACACTTTATATTTCTGACTTTCCCAGCTTTGCATGCACAACGTTATTGTAGCTTAATGTTGGGAAAATTTTTCACATATTGCATAATGCACAAGATGTCTAGCCATTGTAAATTCAGTTCTGTAACTGTATGGAATTATATGCAGCCCAGCTATGGAAAACCTAAACTGAATGGTTTTCTTAATTTTATGGTGTGGAGGGTGGAAGGGTAGTTGGGTATTAGCTTGTTTCTTCACACAGTATTGTGTGAACAGTACAGTATGACATCAATACATACTTGTACTTGTATGAGTATTACACAAAAGGCTTCTAAGTGAGAAGGGAATTTTTACTGAGATAACAAATTTTACTTGTTGCTAGCACAATCAAAACATTTTTGCCGTGCTTTATCTGTATTATTTTGATATGCAAACTTGGCTGCATCAGGGAATATGTGCCACCAGAATGGTTTGTTTAAAAGAAGTTTCCACTTCAACTGACACTGAACTTTTGCAGCATTCGTATGTTTCTTTTTACATAAATCTAATTCAAGTAACGTTCTTGCAACATGCATTTGGATATATCTGAATGCATGTTAAAATAAGTGTACATTATAAAGACGAAATGTGAGGTACGTAAAACAACATACTGCCAAGATGTTGTTTCATGCCCTAGTTGTGTTCCTGGAAAGGTGGGCATAAATCAAAAAGATGAAAATCAAAAATATTTCCACAAGAAAGAAATACTTAAATAAAGTGAAATAAACCAGGCAATGAGCATTAAACTGAAAATGAGAGAATGCAAATTAAAAAGTGGTGTAAATTGGCAAGAGGTGGTAAAGCAAAAAGAGCATAAAACAAACGGGCATAAAACAAGGCCTTGGCTGTACCATTCTAGCACAACTACTTATATATATATATATATAATATATATTAATTGGCCTGATTGCAGCTCCTAATTTAAGCGGAAACATGTAGCCAAGTTTATATTATATATACCGTGCATTTTTGATAATCAATAATTTTACTTCAATCCAACATATACACTACATTTTCTTTCACTGATTTCTTGCCCCTACATATGTTTCGGCATACCTTGTGCCATCCTCAGGGGGGTCGTCGACAGTTCACAATCTTCAATACATCCAACTGTTTTTCACTCACTTTCACAACACATAATTATTGTAAGTCACCAGCACTAAATATCAATTGTCTTTATGTTCATAGTAATTAGCTTATCTTTCTTCAGTGTTTTTATTAAATTTTTTTTTAGAATTGAAGATAGTTGTAGTATAAAATATTAAAGAGGTAATTAAAATTGTGTTTGACAGCTGGCTATGTATACTAGTTGTTTGATCACTTTTGATCTTGTCCTGTGGTGTATTGTGTAATAAATTAAATTAAAATAAATTAATAAAAACATGGAAGAAAGATAAGCTAATTACTATGAACATAAAGGCAAGTGATATTTAGTGCTGGTGGGTTACAATAATTATGTGTTGTGAAAGTGAGTGAAAAACAATTGGATGTGTTGAAGATTGTGAACTCTCGACGACCCCCCTGAGGATGGCACAGGGTGTGCCGAAACATATGTAGGGGCAAGAAATCAGTGAAAGAAAGTGTAGTGCATTTGTTGGATTGAAATAAAATTATTAATTATGTAGCCAAGTTATTCTTCATCTTCCATCGGTCAGTAAAAGAAGCTGTGTTAGATGGATATGCCATTTATTCTATCTGTTATAGTACATATGTAGCGGGATGTCTCAGATTAAAATAAAACAAACTACTTTTTTTTTTCCACAAAATGGAATAAAAACTGTTCAGGATTTTCAGTGTGTTTGCATTGTTCAAGTTTTATTTGGAAACTATCAGGTATGCAAAGAAAATGTTTGTGTTCTTTGGAATTACGTTTTTAAAACTGTAAAGTTTATGTATAGTGCATCATTTTTTGTTGCAGTACCCATCTGGCAGTCGAGCTGGAAGTAAATTTTGTCAAGTACTTCGTTTTTAGACGTTCATTTGTTTTCAAGCAATCAGTAATCTGCACTGTGTTCAGATTACTCCACTTCTCTAAAATTGTAAGCTAATTTACTTCGTGCTCTCTTTGTACTACTTTCCTGAATATTATCATATGTTTCTGCACTTTACACAAACTGTCTTGTGTAACTCCTGTCATTTTCCATTTTACAACAAACATAATTAATAATTATGTAGCTCTGTTGTAATTTCACCCAGTTTAAGAGAATGCTTAAAAAGTACTTTTGTCATTTTAAATGTTTAACTTTAACGCAAATTAAGTTTCTGTTACTAAATGTATTGCAGTAATCACATGTACGCTGTAAATGCTGATGCTGCCCCAGTCAGGACTAAACAAATGGCAGGGTCTACAATTCTTACAAAATTTGTAAATTTGTAGTTTTAAAATTTTGGTTTTGTGGCTTTTGTCGCATCGTCGTCTGGTTGTTACCAACTTCTCAGAAAAACCTACTGCAACCATCTTCCTGGTGTCCTGTGGCAGTAGGTTTCTTTGAAACACTGGTAACTATCCTGAGACCGTGTTTTGTTGTAACCCAAAAGACCACAAATTGAAGCTTATTTCTATCATTTATTACACCAGTTTGTATGATTTAGTCCATATGTTTGGTTACTGTAAAAGCCTTTAAATCTAGGGAAAATAATTGAAGCCTGTTTTTTTTTTTCAAACTTGGCTTTAGGTTTCCAAATATTAATATACAGTATTTATATACATAAACCTTACAAATGGTGACACTCATCTTGTGTGTGTGGCGTCAATTACTAATGGAAGGTATTGCCTTACTTGGAGTGAAATTTGAGCTTTTAGACTTCTGGTTTTCTAAGAATTATTAATTATGGAACTTAAGATGCTGGTGCCATAGCATGTTTCATCTGACATAGTGTTTTAGTGGTGTGTATTTTATGTACGTTGTGTTTGTTACTCCTACTTCAGTGTTCATGTTCACATTTTCATGTGCATTATGTTTCTGTCCCCTGAACATCTGTGTTCAGGAAATCATTGTGAAGTCAATTAAACAATATCAGTCAGTCTTAATAAAAATATTTCTGAATTGTAGTGTATAATCTTGTTCTGACACTTTTCAAATTGTGAATAAAATATATTTTAATTGTTGTAAGATAGATGATAATGTTCTACGGATAGGGACAAGTCATCAATACCCCTCATTTTTTTTAACTTTCTCACAGTGTCAGTAATTCATTACAAACAGGAAAGGTATTAATTCAAACTGTCATTATTCTTTTTTTTATGTTTTTTAATCACTTATTGTAATTCTTTCTGGAAGATTTATCCAAAAATCAAAATATTGCATGTTAATTACACAGAATATACATGTAATGTAATGTAATAGTAATGAAATTTTGAGTTCAGTACTGTTCTTTTGTATGGATTCAAGTGTCAGATTCACTAACAGCCTTTGTCTTTTTATCTCTAATGACTTTTTATAAAACTTTTAGTTAGGAACTGCAATCTTTGCAACGCTTGTACCATAACATGCATAATATCTTAGGGATGAGAAATCAGGCCATACCTTTCATATTTGCAAATTAAATATAGGTTATGCTTGCTTAGTTAAGAACAAGATATTTTATAAACATTGAGCCTTACATGTTGCTCATCCTTCTTGAGGGGATTGTCGTATTTGTCGCATTGCCTTGAGCAATGTGTGAAGTGGGTGGACGATACACAGAGCTAAGCTTTTTTATGGTGTGAACACGATTGGTCACAGTGTTATATTATGTCAACTTTAAATTGCACTTTTTCACCTGGCATAAATATGTGTAAATACGTAATACTTTCAGTTTTTTTTAAGAGAGACGTGGAAAGCGATAACATGAACTACATGAAGTCTATTCCTCCTTTGCGTCCTGTGGTCACTGTTATTCCAAGTCATTTACTGTGTGGCCAGCAAACATAAAAGCAAGTTAAACAAATTATTTATTTCGTCACACCATCACAAAACTTAATGTTTCTTTC
Organism: Reticulitermes speratus; assembly: GCA_021186555.1. Classification (NCBI taxonomy): domain Eukaryota; kingdom Metazoa; phylum Arthropoda; class Insecta; order Blattodea; family Rhinotermitidae; genus Reticulitermes; species Reticulitermes speratus. Next base: position 5,073,053 of record JAJKFL010000042.1, read on the forward strand.
TGTTACTAATTTTTTTTCCCCCCTTCTGGCTGCGGCATTTGGGGTTCTAATAGCATTGAATGTCAGGACTGTGGTGTTGTTGATGTCATGCTGTGTATTTTGGTAGATACATGACAGTGTTTCAGAGGAACCTGTTACTTGCTACCTGTCTGTACCCTGAAACCTGTGGTGGTAGTTATTAACAAGTGACCAACTAAATGCACTTCTTTATTTAAATAACACTAAATGGCTTCTTTAAAAAGTTAGATAAAAACCCCTACATATGTTTCGGCTTATTAATAAGCCATCCTCAGGGGGTGTCACAACTGCATTATTTAAAAAACACATCCTCATATCCCCCTGAGGATGGCTTATTAATAAGCCGAAACATATGTAGGGGTTTTTATCTAACTTTTTAAAGAAGCCTTGTAGTGTTCTTTAAATAAAGAAGTGCATTTAGTTGGTGATTTATTGATAATTAGTAAAAGATGCACGGTGAAATCAAAATAAAGTTCTGTGGTGGTAGGTTTGTTGGTACCTCTCTACTAAAATGCCCTTTGTGTCCCAGAGGACCATAGTCTTGATATTTGCATACCTGAGGACCTGAGAATGTCACATAATTTTGTTCGTTGTTATTTTTTGAGTTGTATAAAATGTCATGCTTGTATTTTTAATTTATTGTATGAGTTGTTACTTATTTGCTTTATTCTTCTGAAAGCTTCAAGCTCATAGTCATAACAAGTACAAGTACAGATTAAAATAGCTCAATAATTTGAGATTTGAGGTTCTCACAGTGGTATTGCTGAGGATTGGAGTCTTCTGGGATGTTATGCTGTGTTGTTGGGTGAGTAGTTCTTGATTTTTTTAAGGCCTTACAATCCTTTGAAACATCAGGAACCACTCACCCAGTGACACATCATCACATCCCAGAAGACTTGTACCCAAAGTTCATTGAAATTAATGGAATTGTGTTGACTAAGGTGTCATTGTAATCATCAATTATAATATTATGTGCAAAGATAATTCATATGACTATAGTTATGAAGACAAGTTCTCGGAGTAATATCACAGTGACAGTATTTCTTTTTGGCATGTTTTCAATGGAAAGTTGGAAAAATGTGCCTATTAGCCTCACATATCTATATGTCATGACTTCAGAACTGCAATTTTAAGAAATTTTATATAGGGAGTTTCACTAAAATTTGTCTACACGCTCTACTTTTATTTAAATCAGGGAATAATTAATGACATTGTACATGAGGACCTACATGCTTTTCTACATAACTCACTAAATACTTACTGGAACAAAAAGTGCTGGGAGCAAAAGTTGTACGGGTAGATGAAGCACACAGTCTGTGTTAAATACATGTTTTCCTGTAAGTAGTACAGTTCTTGGGGATTGTTGAACATAATTAAGCAAAAATACAATAATTATTGTACTATGCTTATATTTCTTAGCCTGTTAGTACCTATTAAGGCATTTCTAAGCAGTGAACATTGAAGGATTGTTGGTACATCAGATGGTCTAAAACAATGGTTCCCAGCTGTGCTGGATGAAGTTGCGAGGCACCTCGAAGAGTTTCTGTGGCATTTGTGGATATCTTTCCTAATGATAAATTTTTTATTTAGTAAATTTTTTAATCAATAGTATTTCATTAAGTAAAATGGGAGGTTGTTTTATTGGCTGATTTACTGAGTTGGTACTGATGCTTGTAAACTGCGTTTACAGAACCCCAGTAGAATAACATTTCAAAAAAAGGGAACCAAAATATGTTGTTGAAATTATGGCTTGCAGACCAATTAGGTCACGGTAATCTTCACCTCAAAGCAAGAAGATCATTTTGATTATGCTAGGGTTCAGTGTGTTAGATTGGGCTTTTCTTTGATTTTATACAAACATATCTTTGATCCACCACATTTAATTCTGAATATAAATGTTTGACATCGTGAGATCCATCAAGTTATTTTTGAAACCTGATGTGCTTTACTGCTAAAATGTTTGGGGAACACTGGTGTCAAATATTAATGTGTTTACTTCTGTGATATCAAATTTAAGATCTTGCAAGCTTTATTTCATTTGAAACTAGACAATTGTTACAATTTAAGTCTGGATAACAGCAAATTTCAGAGATGACAGCACATTCTACCCAGCCTGATAAGCTAGTATCGTTTTACTGTTCAAATCAGAGAAGTAAGAAATGATGAGACATCTAACTGCAATTCAGTTTTTCTTTCTGGTGCGTATTATGTTCATTCTGCTTGGTACAATAATTTTGTGTATTTGTTTTAAGTGTGGCTAATAAGAGGTTTCACTCTTCAGATAAAATAAGATGGCCTCCATTTGAGATGGAAGAAGTTTGTTTGTGCACTTTTGTATTTTTGTACTTTCTCTGCACATATTGTGAAATGTATATAGATATGTATAAAATATTTAATTCAAACTATATGAAATGTAATAACTCCTTAATAATGTTTACTGTGTTTAGTTTTCATATTGGAAAGAACTGTGTGTATTATTATGTATTATGCTCTCTGCGATGTGCGTAAACTATAAGTTAATTCTATTTCACATTGCAAAAAGCTTCCTTTAATTTATTGTAACAGAATCATACTGTTCCATGAATATTACAAGTACATCAGACACTGACTGGATACAAATCTTTTGAATTTGTTATCTGGGTTTCCTGCTGAAACATATGTATTGTCTGAGGGTTGGAGGGACTGGATTCCCATATGTCACTGTAAGGAAAATAGGATGCTGGTGTCACTTTCTCTTGTATACATTAAAACATAGGAGTCAAATGAGACATATGCAGTTTGATAATAGTGTTGAAATTTGTTACCCATGGGCAGATTTTTATAAGTGCTGTATTTGTATGTGATAAGTTGCACTTCTTGTCTTTGTATCAATTTTTCAGTTTTCAGACACCAAGCCCTATCTTGCTTCAGTCTTCACAGGCTAGGCCCTTGTGAACATACCATGTAAATTTATGAGGAATTTTTTTTTGTGGAACCATTAATGTCATTTCAATCATATGACTAAATTCCTGAAGCATGAGGGTGACATCATGTACTGAAATCTCATATTAAATGTTTAAGCAGATATTGTGAGCAGTCAGTCAACAGACTAGGTGATGGGCTCGATAACTGGTGTATCAGGGTTTGATTCCTGCAGGGACAATGATTTTTCTCTTCTCCTCCATATCCAGACTCTGTGTGGAGCCCACTGATTTTTCTATCCATTTTATACTGGGGGTTCATTCTCCAGTGGTAAAGTAGCAGGGTTTGGGCCTAAAGTCTCTGCTCCATGTAGTGCCAGTGTTAACAAAGCATAGACGCATACTACCACTCCCCCATATATATTCATGTTTTGTTGCTCAGTTGAGCCCAGACACGACTGTACCTTACCATCAAAAACCAAGACCAACTGGATGCACAATCACTATTAAAAACTTTAATAGTAGTATTACATTAAACCTGACACGGTGAAAACAATATTAAATGTACCTTACCATGTTGTTGATGTTAGTGGCACTGGTTACAAACGCCTTGACAGTGCAGTCATTACGCTGTGCAGTGTAACTTGTTGTGTTACTCAGGTTTTTGAAGTTTTGAGTCGCTCACAGCCTTGATAATGAAGATTTTGGTCTTCTGGGATATGATATGTTGACTGGTAAATGGTTACCAGTGTTTTAGAGGATTTTCTTGCCAACATAGACCCTGAAGATAGAGGCAGAGAGCTCAGATCTCTTTCCCAAAGATGATAAGCCATTGAATCATAATTTAATCATTTTATCTTTGTCTACTAAATAAATGTAATGTTATATGGAGCCATATGATTCTGAGTGTGGTGTAATTATCAGAAAATTTGGACATAACTACTGTATTATTACATAAGGCAGCTGTGGTGTGTTATTTCTGGTTCAGAGTGTTGAATGGTGAAAGCCGTGAAATTTTCGTAACCTTGTAACCATGATATCACACTTGATTGGAAATGAAGCATTTACCTCCTGAGATTTTGATTTTAAATACTTAACTCTCAGTTTCCCACTATATGCCTTCGTGAGTGAAAGTGCTTGGATTAGATCAGTAATACAGAATGTGCCTAGGTTGGCCCTGTACAATGAAGTCAACTGTATTATGGGTTTTCCTGTTTGTTTATTTATTTAGCTACCATATTTACCTGAATATAAGACAATTTTTTTTTCCTAATTCATTGTCTTAAAAATAGGAGTCGCCTTATATTCAGACAGAAAATTGAACATGTTATGTGTAGTTATTTTCCTGAAACTTTAAGACCGTGAAGGGGTATACTCTTACACGTAGGGCAGTATTGTATTCAGGTAAATATGGAATTTATGCATGCTAAATCTAATATCGCTTTCATTTACTGGATTGTAAAGCATTAAATGTTACCATGAATGTGACGTGTTGTTATTCTCTTTTTAGGTACAATTGGTGAAACCACAAACTTTGTTTACATCTGTAGGTTGTAGTTAAAGAAATGGGTAAGCAAAACAGCAAATTGAAACCAGAAGTTTTAGAAGATCTGAGACAGAACACTGAATTTTCAGGTAATGAATAATATATATATATACTCATTCAGAATTTCTGTGCATCCATCTGTTTTTTGCTTTATTATAGACTGTTGTGAGGAAGAGAATTTAAAATAGACTTTTTGCTTTATTTACTGTCCACTTTTCTTTTAACAGTTATCATAACCAAGGGCTGATGTCATTTTATTGATTTCATCCTAGATGCTGAAATCCAAGAATGGTATAAAGGTTTTCTGAAAGACTGTCCCAGTGGACACTTAAGTGTAGAAGAATTCAAGAAAATATATGGCAATTTCTTTCCATATGGAGATGCTTCAAAAGTAAGTTCACTAGGATAATGAAACTTAGTAGTAAATAGTATATAAATAGATCTGTTATCTGCTTTTCATAACCCATCATTTGCTTCAGGATTAAAAAGAATGTACTCCATAATATAGTGCAAAGAATTCAGAACAACATTAGTTGTGGTTTATAATAAACTACCCTTTGTACTCACGCTTTGCTACTGCATCCCAGCCAGCCAGTTCAAGTTATTTTTTCATCTCTATGGAGCATTTGTAGGGGTTGAGAGAGTTGTATACAACATGCAAGTTTTTAGGCTTTTGTGGCAGTGCACTTGAGGTCTCCGACATTCTAGGATATGGCACCGCATCACTGGTTCATTCATGCATGACATTTCATGACATTGCAAGAGTCAAACATAGCAGAAAATAAGAGACTTGTATATTTGATCTACCGAATCTGAAAGTATGCTCTTTGTTAATATGTTTAGTTGCTAGATGGCAGATGTGTATATTTACAGCAACAGAAATCCATGCTAAGTTTGAAGATTGGATTGTGTTGGAATCAGTCCAACAAATGATTGCATAGCGAAATCTGTGAAGTTAGACATGGTCTGACAAATGAGTGCAAAGGGTTAAATGTGCATGTGGCCTGTTTATCGACTTGTGGCCCGAAGTAAAGTGGACTGTTCTGTGAATCAATGTTGCTGAAATGAGAATTGCTGGACAGCTTCTGGTGAGAGCTGCCACGTGGAATTATTAAAAATAGTTGGTGTAACTGCTTCCAAGTTAACTACATCATGTGACTAGAAAGGTAAAGTAAAGTTGCCACTGTGCACACATTAGAGGCATAGGGAGAGTGGAGTTATTGCTCCACTCATTCTCTACTTTGGCATTAGATGGGGGTGTGGTCAGGACTCCTGAGACATCTAGCCTGTAGCATATTCACTATACAGACTGAGCCATCAGGACTCCTGAGACATCTAGCCTGTAGCATATTCACTATACAGACTGAGCCGTCAGGACTCCTGAGACATCTAGCCTGTAGCATATTCACTATACAGACTGACCCATCAGGACTCCTGAGACATCTAGCCTGTAGCATATTCACTATACATACTGAGCCATCAGGACTCCTGAGACATCTAGCCTGTAGCATATTCACTATACAGACTGAGCCATCAGGACTCCTGAGACATCCGGCCTGTAGCATATTCACTATACAGACAGCCATCAGGACTCCTGAGACATCTAGCCTGTAGCATATTCACTATATGGACTGAGCCATCAGGACTCCTGAGACATCCGGCCTGTAGCATATTCACTATACAGACAGCCATCAGGACTCCTGAGACATCTAGCCTGTAGCATATTCACTATACAGACTGAGCCATCAGGATTCCTGAGACATCTAGCCTGTACCATATTCACTATACGGACTGAGCCATCAGGACTCCTGAGACATCCGGCCTGTAGCATATTCACTATACAGACTGAGCCATCAGGACTCCTGAGACATCTAGCCTGTAGCATATTCACTATACGGACTGAGCCATCAGGACTCCTGAGACATCCGGCCTGTAGCATATTCACTATACAGACTGAGCCATCAGGACTCCTGAGACATCCGGCCTGTAGCATATTCACATACAGACTGAGCCATCAGGACTCCTGAGACATCTAGCCTGTAGCATATTCACTATACGGACTGAGCCCTCAGGACTCCTGAGACATCCGGCCTGTAGCATATATTCACTATACAGACTGAGCCATCAGGACTCCTGAGACATCTAGCCTGTAGCATATTCACTATACGGACTGAGCCATCAGGACTCCTGAGACATCCGGCCTGTAGCATATTCACTATACAGACTGAGCCATCAGGACTCCTGAGACATCTAGCCTGTAGCATATTCACTATACGGACTGAGCCATCAGGACTCCTGAGACATCCGGCCTGTAGCATATTCACTATACGGACTGAGCCATCAGGACTCCTGAGACATCTAGCCTGTAGCATATTCACTATACAGACTGAGCCATCAGGACTCCTGAGACATCTAGCCTGTAGCATATTTACTATACAGACTGAGCCATCAGGACTCTTGTTGCTAAAACTTGTAACTAGAGAGTAGTTATTTAAATCAAAATCATGTGTTCTGCTATTTGCCCAAGAATTGTAGATATATTCTTACTACTATGTGTGTGTGTGTGTATCAGTTTGCAGAACATGTGTTCAGAACATTTGATGCAAATGGTGATGGTACGATTGATTTCCGAGAATTCTTGTGTGCACTGTCAGTTACTTCAAGGGGAAAGTTAGAACAGAAGCTGAAATGGGCTTTCAGCATGTATGACTTGGATGGCAACGGTTACATCTCACGACAGGAGATGCTGGAAATAGTTACGGTGAGTTATATTGAGTTGTGTGTGGTCGTATGTGCTTTGTAAGAACAGTTATGCACTCAACTTACATGAATTTTGTATTAATGCAGTAGTATATGAATTCTGCTTTAATTTATTTGTTTACTGAAGTCTAAAAAGTAACAAAATTGTCTGTCAAAAGTGGAAGAAATTAGAATTCTTAAATACCTAAAATTAATTTCATTCAAGTTAATTGAATTATGTGTTTTGTGATAAAAAGTAAGAACAGTAGAACTGGAGGAGTAATACTGATGAACTGAAATTCTGAGTTACATGACCTCTCTTGGGAACACAGCTATTATTTAAGTCACATGTTATCTGTATGTATATTGGGCAGGGCCTAGACCTGCCTAAATAAGAACAGTATTAGGTAAATTTGGTTTAATAACTGCTGTTGGAATTGTGCTGTTTGTTGCTGAAAATTTGTCCTAGATTCTAGTTTTTGTTAGTGATATAATAGTGCTTGCACTGTATCCCCAAATAATGTTCCTCAGTTCACAGTCTTCACCCGTTTATCATGTGACTTCAGTGATACAGATTCAGCGTTTTCGCAATTAAAGTTTCTCCACTTAATGATACCCCTCAGCTTAGTGTTCAAATCCACTGCTCCTCCAAGACACCTTAAATAGAGAATTCACTGTATTATAATATATCTTATTTTGATCCTGTCTGTGGTTAATATTTGTATCATCTGTTGTTTGATGGCTTGAAGAGACATGGTTGTGTTTTGGTTTTGTTTTTTTTTTTGGTTGTATGTTTTGGAGAGCCTGTTTTTCAACCATATAAAATAGTTCATATTGTATAAGCACATGCTAAATGTAATACTGTAAGAGTTGAAGCTTTCATAGCAATTAAGTGCAATAAAATGCACTAGAGATTTCTCCGGTTGTCAGCCACATCAATGTCTCAGAGACTTCCTGTGTCTCTGTCATCAGAGATAACTCTGTTGTGAATTCCACTGCTCTATGACACATGGTGCTGTGCCATGGATCAGGCAGTAGTCGCCGGTCTGTCATCAGGGTTGAAGCCCAGGCCAGCCCATATAACATTTGTTGTGGACAGGGTGACACTGGGACAGGTTTTTCTCCGAGTATTTTGATTTTTCCGCCACCAGTATGATTCCACCAATGTTCCATATTCATTCATTCATCTGTCACAGATGCTATATAGTCTTCACAATTGATAGCATTATTGACGACACACTTAACATACTCTGTGACAAGTGGCTCTGCTTACTACTGCAGCTACCTTTTATAGGCCCAAGATGGACCAATTAAGAGGGCCAACTTTGTGTGTTGTGACATTGACAAAGGGGTGTAATAGGAACTTGAGGTATACACTTTTTTCACATAAAATTACTCAAAACATTTTGAATATTACACTCACCAAAGAGCAGGCTAAAATGTGGGCTTCTTCAAAGGTTTCCACTTGTGAGTGGGTGACAAACTGTTGTCCTACCCATACATGGCCACAAGAATGTTGAGTTGAAGCTAGATTAGACTCCATGCCTGTCTGAGGTTACAGGAGCAGAAGAGGTCCCTTTATTTTCCTGACTCCCTGGCAAGAACTTCTGCTCTAGCCCCAACTTGCCAAGAAGTTCAGTGCAGGCTGACCTTCACTAGAGATTGATCAGGCACAGGCAGTCCAGGGATCGACAGGGAGCCAGAGAACCTGATCTTGCCATTGCCCATTGATGTATATGGTGGTTTATTATTCTTTGTGGCTCCATTGTACAGGAGCAGTGTACATGTTTGTCTGCACAGCAACAAATGGCTAGTGGAGTAACAGGTGAAGTGCTACCATGCTTGTTGTGTCCTGTTACCGTGGTTGCAACCCTGATGATGGAGATAGGGCAAGTCTCCAAACCTTGTCTTTTGGCTCGACCATGATGAGGCTAATCACCTGAATCAATTTTAGTTTGTGATATTTGGTGTTCTTGCAATGAGCTGTTGAAGATTCAAGTCTTCTGTGATGTGACACTGTCATTGAAGCAGGGTTCGTGACGTTTCAGAGGATTTTAATGCCTTCGTCTTTGGGGTCATTGTTCTTGGACTGCTTGATGCTGAAGATGGAGGCAATATGATCTTTCGAAACGTTGGTATAACTCACTCACTGACACACTTTCCAAAAGACTTGAATCATCTGATTTTAGTTTAATATATCTTTTTCTTCACTTGTATTGCCCGTGATTGAAATCAGATTTGTTGTGTCTTTGTATGCAACGGCATGGGTACCCTGATGTATTTCTCTGTGCCCGAGACACAGTCCAATATCAATTTAATGTTCTAGGCCATCTACAAAATGGTTGGTACAGTGATGAAGATGCCGGAGGATGAATCAACGCCTGAGAAGCGAACAGACAAGATATTCCGTCAAATGGACAAGAATAATGATGGCAAATTGTCACTGGAGGAGTTTATTGAAGGAGCCAAAAGTGACCCGTCCATTGTCCGGCTGCTGCAGTGTGATCCGCAGGCACAGTGAACTCACTTCAGAAATACTTGAAACTGACATAGTGCTGGCTGGCTCAGCATGTGGTCTTTGGACTACTGCATTATTCATGGGGAATCTGGTGCAATGACTGTAATGTTAGACCGTGTCCGCGAGATGCTGAGAATATGCCCACATATGGAAAGGGTGTTGGGATGGCTTTGTAGGGTGCCCTCCTGTAGGAAATGACGGCAGTTGAGGGAACCTGTAATTTTTATGTTTAATTTAACATGAGGAACAGTATTGGTCTGAGAGACGGACATGAAACATACCTGTGTGATGCCGGCTAAGACTTACTGTCATTTGTATGTGTATGAGGGTGAACGTTGGTAAGAGTGTGATCTTCCGCCAAGTCTTGTTCTATTCTGTTTTGTCCCTACATTTAACAAGTTTCAACATGCAACAGCACATAACTACTCTTCCCTCTGGTTAATGAAATAATAAATGCCCATTTGAGATCTGAATTTATTTCTCTATATTACTTTCATACCTTACAGAATGTATTACAATATTGAACAGTCAGTCTGCTCCATGTTTTGTGTAAAATTGGATTGCATTACATCTTGTAGGTGGGTCAGGATAGATCCCTATTTTTATAGGCACCTGTCTGGACAAGACAGTAATAATTGAAATAGTGTCTTTTCCCTCTGTAAACACATGAAGTTGTCAGATATGAAAAATTAAATTGGTTGACTGAGTATATTTGCTCATATTGCTACAATGAATATATGTTGTAAAAGTAAATTATATGAAAGTAATTAAACTGGTAGTTATAATTTGAATGCTGAATGTACTTGTTAATTGTAAAATTGGACCCAAGGTAAAGAAACGTAGTATTCTGGTGTATGGCTGATAATTCTACTAATCGCTTGTTCTTTAGATATACCATTACTATACTTAATGGTTAAATTTCTCAATTTGTGCAACTTAGGAATAATTTGGACACCACAGGAAATGTCACAATATGTATGATGGTCCCTTTCCTTCAAGGAGTCATGCAGACTTACTGTTGATGGCTGGTGTTATCAATACTGTCTGTAAGAGATGCTTATTGTTTTTAAACATCCTGTACATACTGTTCAGCTCTCTTTCTCAGGAATAATTAAGAGAGTATTTGACAACAAATAATTTAAGTATTTGTACTTACTTGTTGGTTGAAACTTTTTGGAAATTTAATGGCTATGTCGTGTGAAAAAATATGGATTTATTTTGGTGGATTTGGTAATAATTCTTTATGACTTGCACTTCTTGCTTTGTCCTATCCACATCTGCCAGAAACTTCTTGCATTTACAGTATGTATGTTGGCCAGACTGAGGTATATTTGTAATCATCTGTAGCACTACTTTAATTAAACAGTTTCGTAGCAAACCTTTATCAGAGTACACTCACCCTTCACAATGAGCTGTAGTACAAAGTGTCGTGAGTACACAAATTTTCTAGGGGCACATATATTATTTGTAAATCCCTAGGGAAGTGTGAGCAATATATTAAACTTCTATCAGTTGTAACTTTTGTGTACAAAAGAGATCTCTCACACGGGTATTTGCGTTAATGGTATGCATGTTCAGCTTCACAGTGCCTGGTGGACACAGTTTGTTTCCCTTAAATTTCTAGGTGGTGCACGCACTAAATGAACCGGTTTTCAAGCATTAATTTCCTGCAGCTGTATTTTCACATTGTATGAAAGTAAATGCTTGAAATAAGTTTCTTCATTGTATGTGCTGCATTAGGTGAATGCAAAACTTTGTTGCCACTCAGATTCTAGTATGTTTGTCAAGGAATCAAATGTAAAACATGGACCAAGATTGTCTTTTAAAGTTGTAAAGGGCCAGAGGGAAATTTTTTAATAAGAATGTTTGTTCTGTCATTTGTCAGCTGTTTTTCTGGCCGTTGTGTATTCTGTATGTGTTTCTGTGTCCTTGGATTAATTGATATTCCTATGTGTTGTGTGATCTTTTTGGGTGATGCTGCTTCCTTGCAGAATTGAACTGGATTCTTCTGTGTTAATATTTACCATTTCTAATTTATAACCTTACCATTTCCAGCTAGTAATGTTGCAACCAATTTGAGCAGTAGCAGGTAGCAGTTGGAGGTGATGTGTTTTCTGTTGTAGTAAGACAAGTGGCAGTTTGGCTCCTCAGACTAAACCAACAACTCACTGTGGTAAGCAATAATGAACAGTGTTCAGGCATCAGTGAGTGATTCATGTAATCAAGAAAACATAACCACACTGATGAAAATTTCATAGGTTAATTTGAAGAAGTTTAAATACATTCATAAAATCTTTCTGGGCTAGCAGCTATGCAAATTTGGAGTTAAAGTTGAGTGTTTTATAGACAATCTGTGTTACATGTGATTTGAGGTTTTTACAGCATTGTTGATGAAGTTACAGGCTTCTGGGATGTGATGCCTTGTTCACTGGTAATTTTTACCGATGCTTGGGAGGAACTTGCTGCCCCAATCTTCACGATAGTTGAAGAATAATAAGTTGCTGGGACAGTTTATTGCATTGTGTACAGGAAGAGCAAGTTTGGCAATAGTCATAGTGAACCAGTAGGAGGGGGGTTTTTTGGGTGGGCATAGCGTTATCAGGGAGTGTCGTGCAGCCCCTTGCCATTGCGGTCCTCTCCACCAAAGCCCAATACGTGGCTCAGATCATCAGGGAGGCAACCATTGTCAGTCTGTATCCCAACAACATCAATGATCTTGAGCAGCTCATGGAAACCTCTCATTCATTCGCGTATGGAACAGAGGAAACCTCCACATGAAGATGCACAACAATAGCATTGCAGCTCTTTGCAGGGCCAATAGATCCAGGCTGTCCTTTGCCCTACCTTCTTCAGTTGGCTGTCCCTCCTCAGTCTCTTCAGTATGTCATTAATTAGCTCTCCCTCCTCTTGCATATCTTCATTTGCTCCTTCCTCCCACTGCTTTATTCTGCGTGCTCTACACATGATTCCACCTGTCCCACAATGCCTTCATTTTATTGCCTTGCTAAGACTGTCACCTAAACCTTTCTTTCCCTGTATAATTCTACTAATTCTCCCAGCATTTTATTCTTGTTTTATTACCTTGAAGATGGATGTCAGTAAGAACTCACCAATCAACATGGAGTCATTTCCCAGAAGACTGTAATTTTCAGTCTCTGCATTGCTAGTGACAAGTGACAGTGGCAGAGAAAGCATGTGAAACGTTGGACTTTGAATTGGCAAGATTTTTCACCCAAGAAGGTGTGGTCACTTTTAGTGCACTAGCAAAGACTCGGATCTTATGGTAAAATGCAATGGGTGTTAATTTTTTTATATAAAATACCAAGTGTAACAGAAAATCTGTTGTCTCAAAACATGTACATAGAATGGATTGCATTTAGGAGTATAATATCATGAAGCAAGTAGTTAGGCCTTTCAGCTGCTTCAGCTGAAATCTATGGTCTTCTGGGTTATTACACGGTGTCGTGTGGTAATTGTTTACGAACGTTTTGGGACCGATACGTTGTCCCGAAACGTCAGTAAACAATTGCCACACGACGCCATGTAATAACCCAGAAGACCACAGATTTCATCAACATCACGGCGGAAGCCTGAAATCAAGGTCTTTCATTGGTGATACTTGAATTAAAAATGTTGTCGAATTTCGTATTTGTAAGTAATGTGGTTTAGTTGGAGAAATGCAGTATCATCTTCTACCAGCCTCATCTGCCAGGTTGTACACAGTGGTTCACAAACATCTTCGTGTGCCTGCCATCACCAGCTAAGGGAAGTCAGCATGGACAAATAAAGTGATGGATTTACTACATTACATAATAAATATGAAACATGTAGCGTAATGGATGTAAATCATCTACGAGGCCTAATTTGACAATGAATGATTATAATCTAGTCCATAGACTATAGATTTTTTTTTTTTTTTTGTCGATCAGCAATGTTTTTGCCGTTTCTTCAATATAAAACAAAGACATGAATAAATTGACTTCAGTAACCGATTCTGTGTTGAAAGTGGTTCCTAAATTAATTTCATAATTTGACACTTAATGAATAAACTTTTACAATTTGGAACAGTTAACATACACTATTTACATACACCAACTGGATGCAACTCTATTTAAAAAACTGTATAGTTTTTTAAAACATATTTAAAAACTTTATAAAACCCGACATATGTTTCGGCTGTTATAGGGCCATCTTCAGGGGTTTATTGTTGTTAAAACTGCATATATTAAAACGTCTTTTTCATTGGTTCACTTTTAGGCAAGGTTTTTTTTCACTTTTTCACTGCTTGCCTAAAAGTGAACCAATGAAAAAGACGTTTTAATATATGCAGTTTTAACGACAATAAACCCCTGAAGATGGCTCTATAAGAACCGAAAATATGTCGGGTTTTATAAAGTTTTTAAATATGTTTTAAAAAACTATACAGTTTTTTAAATAGAGTTGCATCCAGTTGGTGTGTGTAAATAGTGACTGTGAAAAGATGCACGGTGATTAAAGAATAAAGTAAGTTAACATACAATTCAAACAGCTTGATTAATAAGCAGTACACCATGGATGTCATGTGAATAAGTTGCATAACTGATTTGTGCTACTGGTAAAAATGCTTACCCTGAGCTGTGAACACTACATTTTAATCGACTTATGTGTGATGCTATGTACATAGACATTCCAAATTAAACTGTAGCAGGTGATTAAAGGTAATGTGTACTCTGTAATTACCAGGCTGTCTTATTCACTTCTTTTATAACTTAGGGTGTGGTGTTTATTGATCACTGTTTGTGCACGTAAAAGCACAAAATAAGAGCACATTTATGCCTTTTCCAGTGTAAGTGTGTTACTGTACATTACAATGTTTTTCTCTCAGAATATTCTCCCAATAATTATTGTAATCTTTTGACAGAGGTGGACATTGTGATGTGTCATTGATGTTTCCTTCATCGAAGGGTTCACTTTTAAAACCTGAACTGTTTCACGACTATCATTGTTTTGTGGATTTTATCATACATTTTATGTATAACAATCCCAAAGCTTTGAAAGATCATTATTTGTAAAATTGCCTTCATTGAATTTAAAGTGTTATGAGAAAGATGCATGTACTTCCATATTAAATCTTACTGTTAAATCAATAATATTATAAAACAGAAGTTGAACATAATGATCTTCAATAAATACACACAGTTTGACAAGTTGTTAACATTTCTTTATATGGGTTGCTTGTGATACTCTTCATATTAGGCAGCAAAATATTTCATGTTTTGTGTATTGTTTGTATTTATTCAGATTCACTGTGCCACATCTGCTTGACTGGAAGTAGCACTCGAAGCTGGTAAGTGCTAAAAAGTTGACAGTCTGCTAAAACTAATTCCATGGGGCAGCATCCTTGAATCACTAACAGTTCCGCAGCCAGTCACGAAATTCTGCACGCGTTGTAGAACCCACTGTGTTCACAAGATTGACACGTGTCCATGTCCTGAGCCAGATCATTCCAGTTTACACTCCCCTTCCAACCTATTTATTGCAGATCCATTTTAATTTTATCCTCCCATCTAAGTCTAGGTCTTGCAAGTGCACTCTTCTCCTCAGGTTTCCCCATACGTGCCACATGCCCTGCCCATTAAAAAGGAGTTGTTCAAGTTTAGGAATGATGAATATTCTTGAAGATTCAAGTCTTTTGGCATGTTCTTGTGTGTCATTGTGAAGTATTTCCCAACATTTTGAAGGCACATAGTGTCTTTGTCTTCAGGGCAGTTTTTCATGCATCACTTGACTGTGAAGGTGAAGGCACTCATCCTGGAAAGTGTTCGAACCACCGCCACAGCACATGGAACATCGCAAGACTTGAATCTTTAGCAATAGTACTGTGAGAGCCTCAAATAAAGCACCATGGACATTCTTACTGTGAATATGACGAACATGACAGTGAGGTATAATCTGTATGGTAGTAGCCACTGAACAGACATGGCAGCTGTGTGGCCTAGTGCCACACTGTGATTATATTCAGTACTTAATTTGAGTACATGTACTTCTGATCATCAACGCCATTTTACAGGTATGCATTAGAAGTTTTGAAATGGGACACATCACACTGCGCTCTGTGCACAGTGCTAAGTCTGCATGCACCTACTGCAGTACTGGACGTGGCTGGACATAAACATCAATGAGAGAACTCAATCACCTACACTGTGGTTACAGGCTTCAGGGATGTGACACTGTGTAGACTGGTATATAGACACCAATACGTCACACGAGCATGATGCGTTCACCTTCAGGATATACAACCATAATCTAAATATGGACTGGGGATAAATTTATATCTGAAACTGCTCTGCAGTGAAACTAGCATATCACAGTCTTTGCCTTCCATATGCAGGATTTTTTTTTTTTTCACCGAGACATTAAAAAGGCTCTGGAAGAGAAAAAGCCTTTTGAAAAATGTCTGGACTTATTCTCTAAATGCTGACGGTAGACATGGTAATATTACAGCCAGTTTTCATATGCTTCTGGGCCATGTCATGGCTCAGGCAGTTTGTTGCTGGCCTGTCGCCGCAGAGGCTGGGGTTCAGTGCCAGGTCGTTCCATGTGGCATTTGTTGTGAACAAAGTGACACTGGGATAGGTTTTTTCCCTTGTTACTTCAGTGTTTCCCATGTCAGTATCATCCACCTATGCTCAATACTTGATCATACACTGACACTATATAATCATTGCAATTTTATGACATATTCAGGCAGAAAAGGGAAAATAAGTCTTATGATTTGGTTGGTTAGATAAAATTAATCCTTATCAGTTGGCACCTGCAGGCTACTGGTACTGATTTCAGTTCTTGTAATTATGTTTTTGTCCATTTTGGTGTCTCTTTAACCTTTGTTTTCCATTACCAGAAACTTGATTTTCAGTTACTTGGTCTCTTGAACTGTGGTTCCCTCATCATATTCTTAAATATGCAATCTTCTTTTCTTTCTTTATCGTGTCCGGACCATTAAATTAAAGATTTTTTGCCCAGTATTGGGCTACGTCAAATCCTTTTTTATTTGCAAGCCATAAATCCTCGAGGGTGCATTTCTGGGGGCAGTCCTTGCATGACAGGAGATGTCCCATATTTTGTACCTCTCCACAGCCACAATACAGGTCGTCGGAGTTTGTTTTGCCCCATTTCACCATATTTGTTTTTACTGGCGCCACCTCTGTTCTAATGCGGTTAAGAGATTTCCATTTATTGAAATCAAGGAGGTGGCTACCAGGGCAAATCTGGGAAAGGGGGAGGTCTTCAGGTGGTTCAACTTGCAGTGTTCCGAGGAAGCTATTCCGCGATTTTAATCTTCTCTGTGGTGTTCTGGCTCCGTAGAGTGCGTGTCGTTCATCGACAGTTTGCTTGATCTTCTCTATGTGTTCCGCTGCCTTCCGACGAGAAATATGCAATATAATATAACATACTAAGGTGTAGTGAACCTTTTTATGTTTTGTTTGTAGTTCTTTGACTCTTTCACATTTATTCACATTCTGATGTACAAAGTGAGAGTTATTTTTTCTTTTTGAAGAGGCTTTCCTTCTTTTACGTTAAATCATTCAGGTGTAAGCACTGAGCTGCAGGTCAGGTTTATTGTGACTGAATTGTAACTGTGGTTACATATACGTGTAATGAGCA
Organism: Reticulitermes speratus; assembly: GCA_021186555.1. Lineage (NCBI taxonomy): Eukaryota > Metazoa > Arthropoda > Insecta > Blattodea > Rhinotermitidae > Reticulitermes > Reticulitermes speratus. Next base: position 5,090,418 of record JAJKFL010000042.1, read on the forward strand.
AATGGAAACAATTTTGTGAATCTGATTGATGTAAAAGTGTTAGCAGCAGTGCATTGTGATCCAGAATGATGTTCAAAATAACACAACACCAATTCCTTAGCCTCTGACATTTAGTCCCATCCTGCTCCAAGAATGTTCCGATGGTACACATACGTATAGATTGTTACGTTGTTTAAATGACAAGTATATACATTTGCTTTCGTTTTATTCACACTGTGATAATGTAATATTCTAGTGTGGTACATTTCGCATTAACCTATTAATGTCAGACATTAATTTTGGCGGCAACAAATGCCAAATTATGGGCTACTGGAAATGAGCGACATTTATACTTTGGCAGTAATACATTATAACCATTTGCTTTGTATGTGACATAAAGAGCAGAGTTCCTTAGGAAATAAAAATTAAAATACACAGTGATATCAATAATAAGCTATTTATTCTGGAGTTTTGGAGGTTTTATTTGATTTAATTTGTCTTTCTAACCTTCTGTTATTTACAGAATGTGAATATTATATTAGGTGTTCTGTTAGATTACTCCTGGTAAGATTTCAAATGTAGGAAATATCTGCTTAAAATATTTGTCTTTTAACAGTGGATAAACGGTTTATTGTTTAGGGGCTTATTTCAAAGTCATGATCCTTAACTGATTTGTAATCATCCATCACTCTAATTCAGATAACCTCCCATAACTAATAACAATACATCAGACATATTCACAGGCCAAGTGCTGGATATCGCTTGACCAGATAATCTCTGCTGTGGATTTTATAGTGACTGTTGCTGTTACGAATAGAAGTCAGAAGGTCGACATCCGTGTTTCTCCTTTGATAGGCCGCTGACTTCTTGTCTTTGGTGTATGTACGAAGAACACGCTCACCCCATGTCTGTGCCCGTGGAATATCACGATTGAGGCCCTTCACCTTCCTATCCAGATAGTCGATGACGTCATTATAATAGTTACGGCGATAGTCGTAATTGTAGTCGTACTGAAAGGATGTTGGTCGGCTCCAATGTCTGAACAGGATGGTGCGGTTCGGGTCACGTAGCTTGGAGACCTGTGGTTCTGGTAAGCTGTCTGCAGCAGCTTCCTCTGTGGGCGGTGCTTCGCCTGCTTCAGGCTCCTCTTCCATTGCCGCTGCAAGTAATATGCATATCAGTAACTGTCCCACAATATCTAGGCGTTCTTTACAAAGTAAAACCAACGCCTTATGTGGAGAGGAGCTGGGATATCGTAGTCTGTGTAATGACTGGGCTAGGGACTGGACGATCCGGGGTTCAAATCCAGGTAGGTGCAAGAAATGTCTTCTCCAAAACGTTCATACTGTCTTTGAGGCCCACTTTGCCTCTTCAATGGGTACTGGGGTTCTTTTCCGGGAGTAAAGCGGCCGGGGCGTGATGGTGACCACTCACTTCCATCTAGCGCCGAGGTTAAGAATGAGTGAAGCTATACCTGTACTTACCCATCCACATTCTTGGCATGGACAGGGACAGCTATATGCCTTTAATGGAGACCGGTTGTCTGTCAGACTAAACCGTTTGTCAAGTTTTCATAGAATTCCGTATAGCAGCTCTTCGCAAGGATGTTTCCAGGAAGCATGAGTTTCGCGAAAATCGATGCAGTGAAAGCCATGCTTTGCTTACGGGCGTATATGAATTTTGGTCCCTATTGTCTACGTTTTTCATCGGATAAAATTCGGTACAGGAGATGTCCACAAACACTTATCGCCGTATGAGTTTTTTTTTTAATATGTGCAGCGAAAACCACACTTTATTTGGGGGGGCAACTCAATTTCTGTCTGCACTTCCTACATTTAATGTCGAATTTGAGTGAAATGCGGTAAAGAAATGTCTATACATACTGCTGTTAAGCATTTATGAGTTTCATGACAATCTGCAGAGGAAGGCTGCACTTGTCTTATGGGCGTAAAAAATTTACACTTACAATTGTAACGTGTGATATTTTGACAGTAAAGAACGCCTTGGTAGAAGTTTTATACTACGTCAAAGAGTGCACTATTTTCAGCCTTTGTTTTCGTATTGTAGAGAGTTATGTGTAAATGCAACACAAAAAACTTTCTGTCTTAAAACAAAATGTTACAGAAAGTCTTCGTATTCAGTGGATGTTAAGTGGGCAATTGATGTATTACAAAGGGTTAAACATTTAATTTTGATATGGGATATAAGAAATACATACATATTTTGATGAGGGAATATTTTATAAATCATTTGGAAGGTCGTGAGGTAGATGTGTTGATAATGTTACGTTTATGTCTGGTTTTACAGCTCTTTGTACGTCGAAGTGTGTAGGCGGTCAATGGTAGGAAGTTGGTGAATCATAAATTGGAAATAATTTCAATCAGGCGGTCATGGTGTAAGCGAGCTTCTGTCTTGGCGTTTTTCTTGTGGGACTGAGGAAAACTAGGTAGAACCGGGGTACCTGTTGGGATTGGCGACGCACACAAGGCCAGAGCGTCGCCACTACACCGTGTCATTATATTGCAGGGGGGGAGCAGCGAGGCGACCTTCGGGAGCCACACTTTAGGAGGCAACTAGGCCAAGAGCCATGTCTTTATTCATGAAGCAAAACCGTACGGTAGCAACACTGCTCACTGCCTAAGAGAACACAGCCAGCGCTTTCTGTTAGCGACACAAGAAAACAGTGCTTGCTGGGAAATTCACTAATCCATTAATAAAATTTTTTTTTTTTTTCCTTATTTGATAGCTTCTTACTTCTGCTCATCGAACTACGATATGCTAGTTTCAGTTAGTTTCGAGTCTCCTTCCTGTTACCGGACAGCTTGGGTTCGAGTCCTATTCTTCGTCTTGGTAGACACCCTAGTTTTATTTTTGGCAAAACAATTAGAACATCTGGCGTAGGAAGACGCGACTCAAAAAGGAGGGTCAGACCGGCAGCCATAAAAGGGGGTGGGGGAGAGTAGTCAAGAAACTAAAAGGACTTGCTGGCTTTTGTCAATTCCCGGGTTATTCAAAAATTTAGAAAGCAGACTCTTTGTTGATAAACCTTAATACTTGAAAATGAACCCCATAAAATTTAGTAGCGATGTTACCAGCTGTGTGTCATAAACCGCCATCTGTAGAACGAAAACTGCGAAGATTGGGATCAACTAGTTGTAAGAGAACATAAGACAGGGTCGGTTGTTCATCTGGTGGAGTTCAGGGAAACAAATTAGCTGTCCCACAAGATTGTCGGCTTCTGCTGAACTAAAATATAATAAACGAAAACACGTTGCTAAAAGTTATCATTATTGCAGAAGTGAATTGTATTGAGTGCTACGAAATAATAATAAATTGGGGAAGTGTTTAAATTACCAATTGAAATTTCTTTGTTTAATTTTTGAGTGCAGCGTGGAGTGTAGGACGGTAGTCAACGTTCCACACGACAATAATCCCTGACGATAAGACATCATACCTACCGAACTTGACTAGTTGATTACCACGTCTGTGTTTTCCGTTGCCTGCGGAAAATCACATCTAGAGACGTTGACTCTAGAAAGGACGGTAGCATTCCTTTAGAAAATCTTTTACGAAGCTGTTCGCGGTCAGCCCCCTGTGCATGCAAACTATCTGAATTAATTGCTTACACGAAACTTGCACGTGGCGCAGTAGTGTCGTGGGCGGGCGCTTTGTGCTCACTCCTATAATATTAGGTTCTAATTATGTGAGGTAGATTTATCTGGCTCTGGATCATATCCAGACTTCAGTATTAGCAGTGTTGCTGTCGGACACGCAGCTGGGAGGCGCTGTCTGTAGGCAGGCATGTTTCCTGTCCGTACACACACGTCGATCGTAGCAATGCAGCACATACTACACCTGTCTCATATTGAGGAGGTCCTGGCTTAAAGTCACAGCACTGAGACTGGCTAACCTCAGATGTTCTGTATTCTTCTTCAGTCCTTACAGGTAAATCCCGGAATATTACTTCAAATTGTCGCCCTCGGTGGAATAGTGGTTAGCGTGCTCGCCACTGGACCCAAGGTTCGCGGGTTCGATCCCGGCCAAGGGCGATGGATCTTTAAGGGTGATAAAATCCGGAGCACCACTTCCTTCGGAGGGGAAGTAAAGCCGTCGGTTCCATGTCGTAGATTTACGGCATGTAAAAGAACCTTCGGGCATGAAGAAGAACCAGTAGTGTCCGTAAGATAAATTCAAAGCGGGTATTTCTCACCCAAGTCTCCTGACTGCCTACCAGATGGCTCTGGCAGTCTCATCAGGATCGAGCAAAAAGTGCGGGCAGTGAGCCGGTCACCACTCAGAATGCACACTTACCGACCAGGAAACCTTCGGGATGAAATCCCAAAAAGAAGGAGGCTCTGGCCCACTCCAGGCTGAACGCCATGGAAGAAGAAGAAGATTACTTCAAATTATGCCTCAATATCCTCCATGTGCTTTCCAATTCATTATTTTCTAATCCATCGTGTGACGCTGCATATAAAGAGTTGCGAACAGCGAGTTTAATAGATAATAATTGAATGTTAGGGCTTCTCTCCTCTGGGATGTTGCGCGGAGTAAGTTGGTTGTTATTTACCGACGTTTCGGGACAACCTATCTGCCCCATCTTCAGAAGTCAAGCATTCCAAGAAGAATTCCGGGAACACTTAGGGGAAGGCGTGCGCGATGATTACTTCCCAGGGACAGTAAGGGAGCCAGTCAGACATCCTTGCCTCCGGTGGGATTCGAACCCGCAAACCCACGCCTTGGACCACGCGGCCACTGGAATCGGCGCTTAGAATACAGCTTTATAAAATAGAAGCGAAATTTTCCCGAATGGGTAGTAGGACGTACTTTTAATTACATTAATTACTGCAATGTTTACCTTGCAGTAATTAATGTTGCTGCCGATCCCAGTGGCCGCTCGGTCTAAGGCATGGGTCTGCGGCCGTTCGCTTGCTGGGATTGTGGGTTCGAATCTCGCCGGAGGCATGGATATCTGTCGCTTGTGGATGTTGTGTATTGTGAAGGTAGCGACCTCTGACGAGCTGATCACTCCTTCAGAGGCGTCATACCGTGTGTGTGTCTAATTGTGTGTGATCTAGAAACCTCAACAATGAGGCGGCCTAGGCCCGAGTTGGGCTCTAGCGCCACAGAAAAGAAATCGTCATTGCTGCTATTTTGTTCCGTTCGTTTGGTTATTTTTAAAGTGATCGTATGTGCTGTTACGCCTGCAAGTGCGGCAACTTCTCCGTCTCAGCAGTAAGTCGTTTGGCTAATCGCCTATGCACAGGGGTACTCTGGAGCGTAGAGTTTGATGTTGGCGTGTAATTACATGAATTAGTGTTGTTTGTTGTGTTTGTTGTTGTTAGTATACTATTGTTATAAGAACATATTGACGTAATCCGCTTTCAGGAATTAATTACAAGTTGTAAATATGGAGTGTCGTAATGAAACTACACCATCAATCAGCGCTTCAAAAACAGTCTTTTTTTTATCCAGATAATGATCACAATTCACGTGTAATTTAATTTTTTAATTTTTGGTTACATACTTTGTTTTAGCTTTCCTCATTACTAGCTTTCTTTTTCTCCCTAAGAAGTATAAAATTAGGATTTTAAAATCTCCACTTCGTATTTTTCTGTGTCTCCCATTTCAAATTTGTAATCATGAAACTATGTATGAATATTATATTACCGAAAGACACTCCTATTATAAGTAAAAACAAGATGGCGGACACGACGTTAGCGACACGTACGCCTATTTGTAGGTCCTGAAGTGATATATGGTAAGAGACGGAGAAACGTGGAAGTTCAGTCTGTTTATTGAGTGTAAAATTATAACATGGCGGCAGTGCGAATATTTTCTTTAACTGCCGGTGTTGTTTGACTTCCGGTTTTATGGTGCTAAATGATGAACTACTGCAGCTAAGCGTGTGAAATTTGGTGTGTGTGGAGATAGATTATAGACACACACATCAGGACTATAGAACATAGATTATAGACACACACATCAGGACTATAGAAGATAGATTATAGACACACACATCAGGACTATAGAAGATAGATTATAGACACACACATCAGGACTATAGAAGATAGATTATAGACACACACATCAGGACTATAGAAGAAATAGTTCGCACGCCAGTAATTACAAACATGGCGACGATAGCGAAGTTTGATGCTATGTTAGACAAATTTAACTTATATCATTTATATACAAAAAAATTAAATGAAATAGTATTATTACTACTAATGCATATGTAGAACTATAAAGCTACGCCATGCGACTGAAACTCGAAATTGTTTGATTAAGGAGTTATGTTACTGGGTTAGTAGGATTTTTGGAACTATTTCTCTTATGCCAAGTTTAGCTTTGCCAGAATATCTTAAACCGTTCTGTTATTAGAGGCCCTCTCTCTTACAAAAGTCCACAAAACTTACGACCCAACATGCATTAAAATATTTTTTTCTGAACACCCAGTCTAGTGACCATTGCTCAGTTCCCGGAACATGCCCGAAACTGACGTGCTGATACGCCCCCCGCAGTCTTTATGTCTCTTCGATATTGCCGGATGCTGTGTTTTTCCAATAAGACACTAAACTTTCGACATGCTTACCTGAGCTGTTGATATGTCTGCATGCAGCGCAAGGAAATTGGCTGTGTCGGGTTGTGGGAGGGAGCAACAGGACACACGCGCACTCACCTAGGCTGTGAACTGTGTCCTGTATACTTAGCAACTGGAAGCTGGGATGGGCCTAGCCGGGCAGCAGCTCGGTCACCTAATTTTCATTCCCCTTCCATGTTTTGTTTTTGTTTTCCGTGCCCCCCACTTCACCTCCTATCCATCTGGCACTCCTACTCTTTCTACTTATCCTGGGATCTCTTCCATCTAATTTTTACACGTCGACCTGAGACGTTTGAAGGTTGCGCTGGGTGAGATAGAAAGCTAATCTTGAGGTAGTTGGCTCTATTTTTGACCTCCCAACGAATTACAGATTAATCGAGGGGTGTCACTGGCGTAAAAGAGAATATAAAAATGTTCACGCCAGCATTTTGAGTTGTAAAAGCTTTCACAAGTGAATATAGAACACACTTGGGCTATCGTAATTAGAAGCAGCATTTCGATGTCTTTGTCTGCCTCCATCACCAGCGTCGAAATTCATTGTCGACACACTAGCGTACCTTTTTGTATTATCTGTAATGTTTTGTTGTATCACATTTATTTATTTTGTAAGTAATTTGGTGAACAAAACTGCCAATTGCTAAGTTTATGCAGCGTCGTTGGTAGATGAAAGAATGAAGTTGGCTTATTTGTGGAATGATACTGACAGGAGAAAACAGAAGTACTTGGAAAAAACCCTGTTCCAGTCACTTTGTTACACCACAAATCCCACATGGACTGGTTTGGGATTGAACTTGCTTCTTCGCGGCCAGAGGTCGGCGGCTGACCGCCTGAGCCATGGCACGGCCCTCGCTGTTTGTTGTTACACCACTTAACTACCCGTCTAAACTGAAATAAAGCTAATATTTAAAACTCTTGCAGCTATCTTGGCTTCTATATCGACAGAACTAACCTACAACATGGCTAATACAGGGCATACACAAAAGAATGGTGCGGTTTTAATAGTGAACACTATTAAAACCGCACCATTTTTTGTGTATACCCTGTACATGTTGTATAAAGAACTGCCGTAACATTTGTAATTTACTAGAGTGAATTTTAACAACATAACGGGACGGCAAGAGAATGAACATGGGTGGCAGTCTGGCTTTGTATGCGGTAGATCCTGACTTCAAAACTTTCCTCACAGTCCGGCTGTCTTGACTGCTGTTATATTTTCCTTAACTTCTCCAAGGAAATTCTGAGGTAATATGTGACGTCGCATTAGACCAGGAACGCTTCCTTCATCATCCCTTACACTTCATCGTTCACTGTGCATACTATCACTAGACTTAATGTGGTGTTGATCACTGACGCCGTTGTTAAATACGTCATAAATAAATATTGAAGTTGGCTGACGCTGTGACCTGCCGACGCGGGTGCAGACGTCTTCAGCACTTGGTGTAGAGGTTATTGCACTGAATGGTAGCTTTGGGCCTGTAATTGTGTACTGATGTGTCGGTATATCGGAATTGGCAACTAGTTCTGGGAGAAACATTTCTTAATACGCTGGGTCACACTATGAGGCTAGCAACAACAAACTAACAAATGCAATACACAATTTTATTTTCATTACTCTCTAGTACAAACTCAGAATATATTTAGTTTTGCTAGACTCAAATATTCGCATCATCGCCATGATTGTAAAAATTTACGAAATGCACGTACAGTATAACAGCTATGTCCTTTTCGCTTCCTATCTTTTAACACTTTAAATCTCAATGGTAAATATACGCACCATATTAACAGATAGGATTTTGTAATGCAGACGGTGCTTCTTCACTATGCGGTAGGAAGGGTAGTATGCACAAGTACATATAATTTAGAGTGCAGTTTAGATAAACTGAGTCTAGGAAACTTCGGTCAAAGCAATGCCCTTTCGAATTCCAGGAGCGGGAGAAACCTCAAGACTCTGGGTTTAATGTCATACACAGAAGGCCTCGCCAATTATTCCGCTATTATTACACGGCGGGATCTCATAATTAACACATAATTAGCATCAGTGATCTCACCTCTATTTTTTTTTCGTAGTAAGTCACAACAGAAATCCGTTCCCCTAACACTCCTTTCCTACTTATCTCTATATTTGTGGACATCTTGCCCAGAATCTTCTGCCTGTTTTCTATTACGACTTTGTCATTTCCTTTTGAAATCCCTTCCACTTCTCACGAATAACCCTCTGCCTCTCACAGAACTGGCAAGTTACTAACTCCACGGAGTAGAGACCTTCCTGAGAATCTAAAAGTTCCTCAGTTAGTCAAGAAATTCCCCGCATTTTATGGAACCCGAAGATTCATTACCGCTGTATTTAACGTTGTATCTACCGTGCATTTTCAAATGAGATATGTCCAATAATCACCAACTAATGCACATAAACTTTTTCACAATAGTTTATTCTTAAAATTCCCCTATACGTATTTCGGTGGTTTAAACCACCAGTCATCACTCTGCAACAACACGACACGGACGTCACGCAGCTCACTTAGTACATACAGATGACCACCTTACTACAAGACCAAACTGACACTAATTTTCAGGCTAACTACAAACTATGTAAACATTTTAGCAACTTTTAATTCATTTTATAGTAATTCATTTTACATACTTTACGAAGTGGACAATATCAGCCCATCATATCTACATATATGTAACTAACCACTTATTATAACTGTAAAGTCTATGCATATTAATCTCTAAGACCCCTGAAGATGGTGTTTAAACACCGAAATCGTATAGGGGAATTTAAGAATAAACTGTTGTGAAAAAATTAAGTTAAAACCAACGATACACACTAAAACAGCTTTTTAAGTAGCTTATTATAAAATTGTTAAAATTGTACCCTACACGTTTTCGATCCTGGGATCATCATCAGGGGGGTTCCTGTTAAAAGCCACAGTCACTTCAACATATGATTTAAAATACTCTATCTGCACTTTGAAACATAAGTTAAATCTTGTAAAGGATCGCTCCAGCACAACCTCACACCATAGACCACTTATGTTCAAAGTGCAGATAGAATTTTTAATCATTGTTGAAGTGACTGTGCTTTTAACAGGAACCCCCCTGATGATGATCTAGGATCGAAACACGTGTAGGGTACAATTTTAAACAATTTTATAATAAAGCTACTAAAAGTGGTTTTAGTGTGCATCGGTTGGTTTATAACTAATTTAAATGACGAAGTGCAACGGTGGCAACAGTGTGAAATGTTGTGAAAAAGTTTATGTGCATTAGTTGGTGATTATTGAACATATCTCATTACCGCATTCACAAGAGCCCGCCAGTTGCCCATATGCTGAGCCACGTCAATCCAGTCCATGCATCTCATTCTAGTTCTTCAAAATCCTTTTTAATATTATCCTCGATTTTACGCCTGGGTATTCCAGGCGGGCTCTTTCACTCAGGTCTCCCCACCAAAACCCTGTATGCACCTGTCCTCTCCCCCATACGTGCCACATGCCCCACCCATCTCATTCTTCTTTATTGGATCACCTGAATGACATTTGGTGAGCATTACAGATCATAAAGCTCCTTGTTATGCAGTCACACGGAACTTGAATCATGTGACAAATGGCAGAGATTAACACGCTAATTCAACGAGCCTGAAAATTACGGCTTTCAGTTCGGCAGATCGCCCATAATTTTGGTGCTGTACCGCCATGCTTAACTTCCGCCAAGTCCGAGCAGGTGTGTCAAAAAGAGACCGCTAAAAAACACAAAGGGTATTTAAGTTTGCACTGTGCTATATGATTTATGGCTACACGCTGTATTATTGTCATACACAAAGAGAGTATTGTGCCTCTGTCATTCCACGTTATATTAAGGCGACTTCTGGAACAAGACACGGACATAAGAGGACTGTTGTTACTCTAACGTTCCATTTACGTCGATTGTGTGACAATAATGCCAGGTTTAAAGCCGTCTGAGCTATTTTGTACTAAATGTTGCTGATAAGTAACAGTTTAAATAGCTGATAACAATGTTGATTTCAGGGTTATTTCGACTCTTCCGCCGCGATGTTGATTAATTGCGGTCTCTTGAGGTATTAAGTGGCGTCGTGTGGTAATGTTACCAACGTTTCGAACAACTTGTCGTCCCATCCTCACTCTTGACCGTAGATGACTGATACGTGTCGAAACGTCGGTAAACAATTACCAAACGAAGCGCGAACAATACCAAGACGCAGGTTTTAGCTGATAACAATGTTCGTCAGACAATGTTATGCAGACTGATGGATACTTTACTAAACTTTCAAGTGTTGTGTAAATAAGGTCCCTTTTATCATCCCTGAACACGGCAAGCTGTATGATGTCCTAGAGGTGAAGGGTTTCTTTGCCGTGTCGGGAACAGATATAAGGACACTTGTCCTTAGAATTAGAATATACGCAGTGTCAACAATTGAGTAGTTATGCCTTCTGTTGTTTCTAAAACCATAACGTTTGAGACAATTTGGCACAAGTTGCCTTTCTTAACATCTACGAAACTCTTTCGATAAGTGTTTACAAGTTACTGTCTATTACTTGCAAAAACGATTCGGCTTCGTGAGAAGGTCCGTTATTTTACCAATTTTAAACCGAAATTGTATGTTCAACAAGTTTAAGTAGCACTTCTTAATACAAACGTTCATGAAATTCCGTTCAGAAGTTCTTGATTTATTTTACGCTGACGGACAGACGTACGCGGTGAATCTAATAGGCGCATTTTTGTGACTTCTTGTAGGATTCGCCAACAAATGACTAGTTGTTTTCATGTCGTTAGAGTAATGTTTCATTTTCTTAGACACAACTGACCCCGATTTAACGGACTTCGGATTTAACGGACAAAAATTTTGACGTGTTTAATTAAAATAATGTTTGGTTCCTGTCGTAAATTTATCTTTATATTTGTAACAGTTGTTTTAGTGACGTGTATAAATTACTGAATGTACATTATAATAATATTTTATTGATACCTATACATTATAATAACATTTTGATACACCCTGTACATTGTAAGTTCGTTATTAATATCCATTCGATTTATTGGACTTTCGGCAATAGCGGACATTCCTTCCCCCAAAATTAGTCCGTTAAATCGAGGGCCTACTGTATTTCAGCAAACTTGTCTTTTTACATAGTGGAGTAAAGTAAAGGCTTGTGTAGAATATTTGTGGATTCGTTTGCAGTCAGTTGTGCTGAAGGTAACTGAGTGTGTTTGGCAGTAGAAATATGCACAGTGAGTGCGAAAATAAAATTAGCTTGTGACCCATTTCTGTTGTGTGGGACATGCCCTTGCAGAAGGCTTACTTGTGCCGTAGCATTTGGGATGGGCGGTGGTAATGGAGATGCGGCGTGTTTGCTGTCAAATAATAAATGATTTGTTAAATACTGTGCGGATTAATTTCAGGTTTCAGAAGGTCAAATTTGCACAACACAAAATGTTGAACAAACGTTAGTATTGTCAGCCTTGACTGAAAATGTTATACTTGTAAAGCAATTTGACTAAGCTTGATTTTAGACTTCCGCCGCGGTGTAAATGAGATTTTCTCTCTTCTGGGATGTTACACGGCGTAGATTTATAGTTGGTTACGGACGTTTCGAGACAACCTACCGGTCGCATCTTCAAGGGTCACGCTTGACCCTTGAAGATCCGACAGATAGGTTGTCTCGAAACGTCGATAACTACCAATCAGCGCTGCGTGACATCCCAGAAGAGCGAAAATTTCGACTTTAACACAATTATATATATATATATATATATATATATTCCCTCACATTATAAGCTGAGTTGTTAAATATTAAAATCGGAAATGAAAATTATTTATGTCTTGGTCTGGCTAGTTGTGTGTGTCTTCAGGGTGTGCCTAAGTGTATTTGTGGGCCGCGATAGCTCAGTCGGTATAGCGACTCGCTACGAGCTGGACGGTCCGGGGTTCGAATCCGGTGGGGGCGAGATTTTCAGCACCCGTCCAGACCGGCCCTGAGGCCCACCCAGCCTCCTACACAATGTGTACCGGGTCATTCCCGGGGGTAAAGCGGCCGGGGCGTGGCGTTGACCACCCACCCCCATCTAGTGCCGAGGTTAAAAAAAGAGTAGAGCTATATCTACTCCCCCTCTGGGCCTTCATGGCCTGTTCCAGGGTGAACTTTACCTTTACCTTTACCTAAGTGTATTTTACCTCCACGACTCCCCTACTGTTCGGTCTGTCAAGTGTCGAGGTACAGACCCCCGTCAGCCGTCTCGCAAATAGGACTGACATTCGCTCCAAGCCCGGTACTTTTGGCTTCCGACTTGGCCAATGCACTCGCATGAAGTTACATAACGTCACGTGTGCCACGCGTGGACAGACAGCAACTTGCGCTCGGTAAATTAGTCACGGAATACTTCTTGAGAAGCTGACAGTCTCTTGACAGCTCAAAAATTTCCGCTTTATGCAATCAGATATTTCATTATCATTCCCACAAACACACACTCCTTATTTCTATCCTGAGCCAGACGAATCCCCTCCACAACCTCCAACCTTATTCCTTTAAGATCCATTTTCCTATCATCCTCATATCACGTCTAAGACTTCCAAGAAATATCTTTTCTTTAAGATTACAGAAAACGATTTTATGCCATCCTCTTAATGTCTCACTTCTTGGGCCGTGCCATGGCTCAGGCGGTTAGTCGCCGGCCTCTCATGCGGAGGCCGGGGTTTGATCCAGTGGCCGCGCGGTCTAAGTCGTGGGTCTGCGGCCGCTCGCTTGCTCGGATTGTGGGTTCGAATCCCGCCGGGGGCATGGATGTCTGTGTTGTTTGTTGTATAAGGACAGTAATGTGGAACATAAGTGAGACGAAGGAGAGAAGGATTTAAAGGCACAAAACGGATCGAAGAAAAAAAGGGACAGAAAAAAGTCCCGCTGGGGTCAAGATATTAAAAAAAACCGGGTCAGTCCATGTGGGATTTGTGGTGGACAAAGTGGCACTGGGACAGGTTTTTCTCCGAGTATTTCGGTTATCCCCTGTCAATTTCATTCCACTGGTGCTCCACTAAAATGTAAAAGCAGAAAACCCTCATCATCTTCATCACATGGTTGCACAATAAGCCTTCAAGGCTGCGGTGCGTCCGTAGCTTCTGCTGCGGGGCCCTTCAATAAATAAATAAAAAAAAATAAAGAAAAGTGCATTTCATGTTGTTGTCCGGTTCGGGCGAACATTTGGCAGCTTTATCCTCCAAAGTGGAGGCTGTTTTTACCTCCAGACGTAATTTAAACTATCGTATATTAGCATTCACTGCAGTAATTTAAAGTTCCTAACGCAAATGGTGAATATTTTTTGTATTCTGGCAAGATCTGTTTAAACAGTCCAGCTTAGCGGGTGTTTGGAAACATTCCCAGTGACCTCCCAAAAGCATTACGCTCTTCGTATACGTTACGTTCATTCCCTCCACAAAATACAATGAGTCTGTCTGGTCATGCGCACTCAGGCGGAAGAGTTGGACTCTCCTACTGTCAAGTCGGGCCACCCATGGAAAATAAGTTCGCTTCACGTCAGCGCTGCCCGTAAAACTGACTGTATAACAGTTATCTGCCGAGTAAATTAAGATGAAGATCTTGTGGGACGTGACGTCATTTGGTTTGGTGTAAATATGTACCGGTATTTCGGTGTGGCATTCCATAGATGATTGTGATTCTTTGATGAACGCCCCCTGAGGATGGCAACTTGATTGTCGAAACGTATGTGGGGGCTAAAAAGTTGTTTCTAACTTAAACTCATAACAAAATTCACGGTACATAAAACATAAAATTGCCTTCGAAACGTTGTCACATCTGCCGCACTAGACATCGTCACAGTAATCATCATATTTATGTCCTTGAGGACCGAAAATCTCACTAATAAATTTCATAGTATTACCACCGTGCATTTTTAATCAAATAATAAAACCAACGAATGCACTATATTGACCACTTTTATTATGGCCTATTTCCCCTCACCCTACACGTGTTTCGGAACTTTAAAGTTCCATCTTCAGGGGTTGTCGTGTGCTACCAATTATTCACATATCAAAACAAATACACAATATGTACAATAGTCTGTTAAAGTATTAAAACCATAGGTAAATGAAGTTCAAAACTCTTTTAAAATTGTACGATATGTACTGTAGTCTATTAGAATCTTAAACCCCCTACACACAGACAGCCATGAAAACACAGCACAGAAGCATCACAACACACAAGAAATGGAATACGGAGTTGTATAAAACTACGCCAGTAGTTCCGTAAAAAAGTGAATATTACGAACAGTCCACAATTTTTAAAACATTCTTAAAACAGGTTTTAAATATACATTTACGTGAGATTTTAAGATTCTAATAGACTACAGTACATATCGTACAATTTTAAAAGAGTTTTGAACTTCATTTACCTATGGTTTTTAATACTTTAACAGACTATTGTACATATTGTGTATTTGTTTTGATATGTGAATAATTGGTAGCACACGACAACCCCTGAAGATGGAACTTTAAAGTTCCGAAACACGTGTAGGGTGAGGGGAAATAGGCCATAATAAAAGTGGTCAATATAGTGCATTTGTTGGTTTTATTATTTGACTCACTAATAAAGTTTAATATATATTGTATTACAAAGTCTACGGTTAATTTGTACCGCACAATTAAACAGCAAAGGTGGCCGGTGTTTACAAATTGCAGGAACTTTCTAAATACTGAAGATCTGAAAGACTTCTTTCCACAAACATGGCGATAGGCTACGGTTGTGGAAACGTGAATTTATAGCGAGTTGTTAGACGTAATATATAAACGATTTGTTTACAGCCGGCATAGCTGTTTGAGTTATTCTGGACTCGCCACGCACCATCAAACAATTCGAAATTAAACCTATAAATAACCGAACCCACTTCTTCGTATCAACATTTTCTCCACACCAGGGGCAATGGTTGGTTATTCTGCTATAATATCAACTTTCGTAACTTATGGCGATTTATACAGCTTACAGTTAATGCTACAAAAGGGCGCATACAGAAGTACCCAAATTAGTCTCGGAATATGATGGGACCCTTTGTTAAAGTCATATTTATAGTAGGTAAAGCTTTGAAAGTGCAACACTGAAATTAACCGTTCGAAGGCTAAGGGAGAGAGAGAAATAGAGGTCAGATATAGCAAAAATGTGTGAGAAAAGGAACGACAAGAGAGAAGTGAGAGACATTTTTATGTGACCGGAGAAAGAGCATCGCTTTTTTAGAAGATTCCTACGCTTCGCCCGCTCGTCCTTCTTATAGGAGTAGTATAAAAATGAAGACCTCAAAGTAGTCAAAGTATTGGCTTGAAAGAAGGGCCGCAGCATTTTGATTCATTCGCTCATGCTAAAGTGCATAATTCGTAAAAATAGTTTGGTGGACTTTAAACTAAGGAGATTACCTTTCATATAAATCATGTAAGAAGTCAGGTCGTAATCACAAAGGACACATTTTCTCCATTCTTTGAGCACTGCAGGCTGCGTAGCGTCACGATTAGGTGGGTAGCACTGCTGCTTCTTGTTGTGAGGGTCCCGGTTCGGAACTCCACCAGGAGGTTTTCTGTACTCAATGAGGTTTCTCTCAGTCCTTCCACAAAAATCTCTGGGTATACCTTACCAAGGAAGTTCCTGAAGGGTTTGGAGACTTCAAAATAGGAGGACAAGTAATTCGCACTGTGAAATATGCAGATAACCTTGTGCTACTGGCTAGGGAAGAAAAGGTGCTACAGGGCGTGTTTGATAGACTAAGTGAAATTGGAAGACGATATGGAATGGAAATGAATGTGGAAAAAACTAAGGTAATGAGAATCTCAAGGCAACCATCCCCAATGAAAATTATGATAGATCAAAAAGAATTGAAGAATGTGGAATATTTTAAGTATTTGGGTAGCATGATGACAAACGATGCAAGGTGTACACGGGAAACTAAATCCAGAATTGTCATGGCTACAGCAGCATTCAACAAGAAGAAGACTCTTTTCACCAGCAAACTGGACTTAAATTTAAGGAAGAAACTAGTAAAGTGCTACATTTGGAGCGTAGCTTTGTGTGGTGCTGAAACGTGGACACTCCGGAAAGTGGATCAGAGGTACCTGGGGAGTTTTGAAATGTGGTGCTGGAGAAGAATGGAGAAGATCAGTTGGACCGATTGTGTGAGAAATGAAGAAGTATTACACAGAGTGAAGGAGGAGAGGAATATCGTACATACAATAAAAAGAAGAAAGGCTAACTGGATTGGTCACATCTTGCGTAGAAACTGCCTTCTGAAACACGTGATTGAAGGAAAGTTAGAAGGAAGGATAGAAATGACGGGAAGACGAGGGAGAAGACGTAAGCAGCTACTGGATGACCTTAAGCTAAAGAGAAGATACTGGAAATTGAAAGAGGAAGCACTAGATCGCACCCTGTGGAGAACTCGCTTTGGAAGAGACTACGGACCTGTCGTAAGACAGACTGCAGAATGAAATGAATACCTTAAGTTAGGTTATGACCTGTTCCTTCCAAATTCCTTTCATCCTGCCATCCGAGGTTCTAAGTTTTGAGCTGCTAAAAGTGTCGTTAAATAAACTAACTCTACTAGACACAACTAAATAAATAAAACAGTAAGGCACACAGGATGAATGCTAGGTTGGACTATTCGGGGATCGATGCCCGGCAGGGACAAGAGACTGTCCCTTCTCCAAAACGCGCAGACCCCCTCTGGGTTTCACCCAGCCCCTATTCCATGCGTACGAAGTTCTTTCCCGGGATGGTAAAGGGGCCGGGAGGTGAAGCTGACCGTTCACCCCCCACGTAGGACCGAGGTTAACAATGAGTGTAGCTATAGACCTATTGCCCCTACAACGTGCCTTCATGGCGCGCAGAGACAGCTGTGCCTTCGCCGTGACAGGAAGAATTCAGTGTAGGCCTTCGTAAAGACCTTGAAGGCAAAATCTGGGTTCTGAAATCTGTTTTGGCGCCTTTGCAAAAGCAGTGACGTTTGCAGTGACGTCAGATATTGGTTTTACAGCCTGTATCAACGAAATGCTCTACTGTGTACCGTTAATACATGTTGTCTAAGAAGTTCGTCTGGACTGCCTTTGTGCATACAGCGTCAGTCATGTGTTCGGACATTTATTTCTCAATATGAACCAAATCGAAACACTTTTTTACACTTGACCGGACAGGCAGTTGACTAGTGAGGGGTAGAAGAGAGAGTAGACAGCGATAGACGTCAGGCCTTTGGTTTTTTCGAAGGATCTATTGCCAGTGCCCTAGTAGCCTACGTATTACTCGTTTTGATTTGCAATAGTAGAGACATGGGACGATTACAAAGACGCATATTTCAATGATAAAACGCTCTAAGTTTACTTCACAACAATTTGAGACGTTCGTCGATCCCAGTGGCCGCGCCGTCTAAGGCGTGGGTCTGCGGCCGCTAGCTTGCTGGGATTGCGGGTTCGAATGCCGCCGGAGGCATGGATGTCTGTCTCTTGTGAGTGTTGTGTGTTGTCAGGTAGAGGTCTCTGCGAGGGGCTGATCACTCGTCCAGAGGAGTCCTACCGAGTGTGGTGTGTCTGAGTGTGATCGTGAAGCTTCGGGTAATGAGGAGGCCCTGGCCCACTAGGGGCTGTTGCGCCATTGAAAATAAAAATTCAGACGTTCTTTACCAAGCAAAAAAAGTTAACGTCCTATGTGGATAACAGTTTCGTTCGTGCGTGTGTCCGTCTGTAATTTAGTATCCAAGACTAAGCTGTTTGTCGGATTTTGTTACGAATCGATATAGACATTCTGCACAAAAAGCTGTCGAGCCGGCACAATTTTCGTGGAAATCGGCTCAGTGGCAGGTATACTTTACTTAAAGGAATAAATAAAATTTTTCGCGCATTTACTAAATTTTCTCGCCCAATTTACATTAAATTGGACGCAATGGATCTGTATAGAATGCTGACTAGAATTTGTAATTTTTGTGGAAATCGGTGTATGGAAAGCCGCAATGTTCTTATGGGCGTAAATGAAGTTACATTTATACGTAAACCATGACAGAGCATGATACATAGATCGTAAAGAGCGTCTTGGTAAATTCGGTGCGCTGCGTCTAGCGTTACACCGTTTGCAATATTTTTAACCCGCAGGTAAGGCAGGCAAAAATGGCAGGATGTTTATGAACGATGAATGTTAGCGAATACGAAAATGAGAGGTTGTGTCATATTGTAACGTTTCGTATTCTATTCATGATCTGGAATAACTGAGTAAAATAATGAAATTCTTCCATCAGGTTTTTTTTTTTGTGGTGAAGGGCCCCGCAGCAGATGCTACGGACGCACCGCAGCCTTAAGGCTTATTGTGCAACCCTATGATGAAGATGATTTTTTTTCCAAGTAATGGAGCATCGGTGGAATGAAACTGACCGGGGAAAACCGAAGTAATCGGGGAAAAACCTGTCCCAGTGCCACTTTGTCCATCACAAATCCCACATAGACTGACCCTGGATCGGACCCTGGCCTCCGCAGTAAGAGGCAGGCGACTAACCGCCTGAGCCATGGCACGGCAACTTCCATCAGGTTTACTTGTATACGGACTGAGATTCAAACTCGGGGAATTTCAGAATACTGAGCAGGAGTGCCAACGTCTGCACTTTGACGCTAAACAAAATGTCTTCAATTGTGCCATAATCTCTGTACTAATCAGAGTGTTATGGGTGGCTGCGACTTTAGCTTGGTATGAGAATTGTGCTGGTAGATGGGGCGCTCTGACACTACGGGCGGTGCGCCTATGGTCACTGGGGGCCACCACAATCAAATTCTGCAGCTCTTGTGGTTGATTATTACCCAAAACATGGGATCAAAAACGAATGTAATACACTTTTGCTCTCCTTTTTCAGTAGGTAGGACAGTGATAGTCATGCAGGGAAGAGTGAAAATAGCAGAACAAGTAACAAGGGACCCAAATAAGTGAAAGTTCGTTGATATGTAACAACAATAGATAATGATACTAAAATCACACGGAAGGGATAAAAAGAAGTCAATATGTGTAGTATTATAAGGCAGGTCATAGTTTATGTGGAAATAAAATAATGTGTATTTTTGGATGTTACTCATACCGTGCATATTCTCACAGTCAATATATCCACCAACAAATCCAGATAACAAGATGCGACTCATACATTAGTCTTAGAAAACTCCTACATGTTCCGGTACCGAGGCACCATCCTTATGGATTTATAAGTACAAAGGAGTATAACCCTAACATATTAATTTAGGTAGAATAATGGTAATGCGTTATACCACTTAGTTTAACATGTTAGGCTTATACTTCTTTTTTAGTTTTAAGTCCCTGAGGTACCGAATTATGTAGGAGTTTTTTAAGACTTACTTATGAGTTTCGTCATATTATGTGTCTCTGTTGGTGGATATACTGAAAGTTATGTGTGGTTATACGTATATATGTATATCTTGGGGAAATACATGTAAATTTTTGAAGTAATTTTATTTTTGTATATTGCAATATAACAACACGGCGACCGTGTGAACATTGTTTTTAGCTTTCTATCTGATTGGCGTATGGTGAAGGGATATGACGTAATGAGTTGGTGCAGTATATGCGAAATATTGCTTCGAATTCAACAACTATAAACATTCGGAAGATGCAAGATTTTTTAATTTATATGAAACAGATTTGTTGTTTACATCATCCGTATTGAAGTAATAAGTTCGCCAAAAAATGAAATATGATACAACAACAATAATAGAACAGGTTGGGACAGAGATCCAGATGGCGCTGGAGTCTGTTATAATTTATTTAGTTACTGCTGTGAGGTATTGGCAGCACTGAACCTGCACAGGAAATTTTGTTTCGGGAGAGTTTGTTTATTTGGATTGAATTTTGATGACGTTCGCTAAGAGCTGTAATGTGTCACACAGTAAGGACGTTTTTATTGTTATTTGATGTACTTTTCAGAACTTACTACATAATCTGCAGTGTTTTCTATTACGTTCGATAAGAAATAAGACATTGTTGTATACGTTCAATCATAGTTTATAGTTTAACAGCTGTTGTTAGTTTTGTCCTCTCGCCTGTAGCCATTTATAAGTTTTTTTTGTAACGAATTATTACGTGACATATAATTGGAACATTGTTGTAGCAGCTCTATTTTTACTGTTGGGACATAAAATATGATCTTAAATTATTACGTGCTGAAATTTCGCAAACTGAGAGTTGATATTAATATGTAGCACGAACTCAGCCTTTGATCATGAGGTTGGTATACACATCACTTCAAATTTACAGAATGCAGAAATAATACGTTTATGATTTTCCTCTAATCAGTGGCTGGGGAAAATAATGGCAAACCTTAAGTGCGGAATTTTGCTCCTTTTGCGGTACTAATAAATTTTGTAGGACTGTTACTGTATGCAAGATGACAATAGGCTTACTGAGGTCTGCCCATTGCTGATAGTTTTAAGTACAGAAATAGGCACAATCGTTCGTTGTGAATAACCAAGATACACTGTAATTTCTCTTGTTCCAGTTTAGAATAAACTATCATCTACATTCACAATGGAATGCAGAGACGCCAGTGCCCAGTTTCCCAGACTGTGCAACAGACCCAGCATGGGAATGGATGTTTTATATCTTCCTGTGTCTGATTGTACTTTTAATATCGTTTATGTGCATTGAACGAAAAAACAAAAAGCAAGTATACTTTTACACTAACTCATAATTCCATAGCAGTAAAACAGACGTGTCAAATTGGCTACTGTAATTTTAAACTTGATGCTCTGTGTCGTTGATATCTGCCATAACCATAATTGTTTGAATAGTAAAAATCGCTGTCCTCTGGAATGTAACGTCGTGTAAAGTTTTACTTACGTACCGACGTTTCGTAGGAAAATATTCTCTTTTAGCTAAACGGTAACTACAAAAGGGCATTATGACCAACATACAATATGACAAAATAAATAATAGAGAGCCGTCAACACGCCTATATTGCCTCTGGTAGTCATTTGTGCGACAAGTTTCAACAACAAAGGGTCACCTTCATACTAACATACTTTAAAGACACATAAGTTTTCTACACAATTGCATTATTGTCGTTAATTTAGATCTCAATTATTACAATCTTTTAATACATGTTACTGTTTCAGGTATGTTTGTTGAAGTATTAGTTAACAAAATACTTATAAAACCTTCATCATTTTCTGTGGTTTTCTGACGTAGTAGACAGGAGGTAGCATGGAAACTCGACTGTACTCTTATGTCTTGCTGTTGTTGTGTTGACTGCTCTTTATTCTTTGATTGTATAAGTAACAAAACGGAATGATAAACTTGAAGTAAGATATACAACATTACTACTGTTCCTGCGAGATCTAAATCCATTTATAATTCGTCTCCACAGTAATTACCTCCTTATGTTCAGACAGCACAAAATACAAGTAATGATAATTCTGCTACAAGGAGCTTTGTATTTACGGACAGGTCAGATTTGACGACACACGTTATCATGCCTTTCACGATACATTTCACCGGACATAAAAATATCGACTTATGTATTTCTTACCAGTAACAATTTTCAGTAGGCTATGTGTATATATAAATGTAGATATTTAGAGATTCTTCACCACATCAGATATCAGGCTATACAATTTTCTGCTTTGTGAATGTGGTGTATCTTTTACAGAGCTTACGTAGTCTTGTTCCTTACAGAGAAATCTCGCCGGTGAAGAACAATTTGAAGAAAGTAATTACAAAGGATGTAGCAAGTCCAAGCGTGACCCGGAGAGGGACACAGTACAGCCCATTTCTAAAATAAATTTTCATTGTTTGTTGTGTTTGTTGTATTATTGTTTTGTTCACTAATTTAGTTTGATTAAATTGTTTATTACTTGAATATTTTTTAGTTTTTATATAAAGGCTGCCAAGTAATAAGAATTTGGAGAGTTACAGTTAGGCGATATTGTTGTTCCACTACGTAATGAATAGTCACCCTTTTTGACGTCCTCACAACACGCTCTCGAGTAATCGTAAAGCCAGGCGTATTGGTCAGAATTGTTGTCTGGTTTGTAAATAAGTCATTGTTGTATTAGGCGTTTGAATTTTGTGTTTCTAGTATTTTTACTGAAATGTTATTTTAAAACAGTTAATTTCGTCCGATGACCTGTGTTCCTCTGCCAATGCTAGGCTGAACAAATGTAATAACAAACCAAATCATTGTCAGGAACTCTTGCCTAACGTTTTGAAGCATTATATTTATTTAGATAACGCATACAGATTCATTTCCTGCCTCACAGTAAACATACTGCGTCTACATTACTAAGTTCTACGTGCTTACAAACCTAATCCTTTAGTGTACAAGCAGGAACTACGTATACTTAGCACCTTTCTATAAACTGTTGTCTGTGAGTTCTCACTGTGGTGACCATGCCAGTTACTGGCTTGTGGGATATGACGCCGTGTAGTCTGGTACTTTATACCAGTATTTTAGATGAACATGCTACACGATCCGCAGTTTGGAAGAGTAAAATCACACGTACCTTGAATACAGAGATGAGGTCCTTCTCCGTCGCGTGGCTCAGGCAGTTAATCGCCGGCGCCGAGGCTCGGGTTCAGTTCCAGGCCAGTCCACATGTAACGTGTGGTGTTGCTGGGACAGGTTTCTGCTTCGAACACTTCGATTTTTCCCTGTCAGTATTATTTATCTGTCACACATGTTATTACAATGTGAGACGCTTACAGTGGTTTTAAATTTATAGTACCCTTAAATGCATTCACGACCGCATGGTGCACCGAAATCGGAAGAATGTGAAGAAGTTAAGGTCCGTACAGTGCACCGAGACCTGCATTAAACTTTTAAATAACACAGTTAAAAGTGTTCCATCTAAATCTTGATAAATTTCCGCCAAATTTCATAGCGCCACGTAACAGAAGGCAGTAATGTTCATAGTTTTGCTTAAATATAAGGGGGTTGAATTCCGGGTCGTATATTTCTTGGTTCTGGTATTTGGGCAATGCGTAGTCCGAGTTGCCAGAGCGGGAAATGGATATGTTGCCGATTCTGGCAAGACTGCAAACAGCGTAGTAGACAAAAGATACGCTCCCGTGCCGTTTATTTTTGGACGCTTCGACGTGCCGCCCATTATAGCCAGGCCTCTGGGTGACCAGTCAGCCTTTTTTAAAAGGCCAGGGTGTTATTCATTACTGGCTGCGTCTCATACAGACTGCTTACTGTAGAGGGTACTGACATTTCAGACAAGTACTGACATTTCAGACAAGTACTGACATTTTAGAGAAGTAAACCAACCACACACATGCACAAAATATAATAGAGGAATAAAGATACAAAATATTTCAGGATAATAATTAAGGGAACACGTGGAACAGGAAGGGAACACGTGGAGCAGGAAGGGAACACGTGGAACAGGAAGGGAACACGTGGAGCAGGAAGGGAACACGTGGAACAGGAACTGCCTTAAGAAGCAGCTGTTGTATTAGTTAGTAGAGAAATTTCCCACCTTCTTTGGAAAAAAATAAATTCATGGCCGTGTCTACAAAGCTCCGTCACTGGTCTCTATACTGGCGTCAGCCAGATTAATCCAATCCATATCCTTAGAACATATTTAATGCTCCTTTTAATATTATCTCCCTACCTCTGCTTATTTCTCCTAATTGGACTTTTCAGCTCAGGTCTTTTCGAAATGTTTTCTAAACTTCTAAACTCTCATTTGCATGCTTCATCCTCCACATATCCAGTACTATCAGCTGAAGCTTACAGCTCTTAATTATGCAATTTTTTTTCCAACCTCGTGTCACTCTCTCCCTCTTATAGACTAATATTATTCTCAGTGCCCTCTTCTGAAACACCATCAACCCACGTTCTTGCCTTAACACGAAAGACCAAGTTTCACACCCGTAAAAAAACAACACATGAGGTTGTAATTCTCTTTTAATACATCTTCATATATGAGTTGTAAAGACAGAACATTCTGCACGAGAGTAGAAAACACTCCTAAAATTTTGTCTTGCTGTAATTTGCTTCATTAGTTTGATTTTGATTTGCTACTGACATATCTCAGAGCCGATCCCTGTGGCTGCGCGGTCTAAAGCGTGGGTCTTTGGCCGCTCGCTTACTGGGATTGCGGGTTCGAATCCCACCGGGGGCATGGATGTCTGTCTCTTGTGATTGTTGTGTGTTGTCAGGTAGAGGTCTCTGCGACGAGCTGATCCCTCGTTCAGAGGAGTCCTACCGACTGTGGCGTGTCTCAAATGCGTGTGACCATGAAACCTCGACGAAACGAGGAGGCCCAGGCCCATATAGGGCTGTCGAGCCATACAAAAAAAAACTCACATACCTCAGTACTTGAACTGGGTTGATTTTGGCCTAATAAAGTTGAAGTATCATAACAACTAATAAAACTCTTAACAGTCGCTTTATAACTTATGTTTTTGTTCTGCTTATGACGTTGTTAACCAGCTGATGATCCTCAAAGAGTGGCATAGCTTGCAGAAAGAAGGAACACTAAATATTTGGTGGAAACCTTCGTTAGAAACATCCCTTGCGGGAGATGTGATTATAATATCACTAAGAATCGCAGAAATTAGTTACTGGTATGTGAAATGGGCTCAATGTCCAAAGGCAAGTTTCGTGTTTCCAGTGAAGAGCCTTCGGATTGCATTGAAGAAGTAACTGGCCGTTCGATTATTCAGCGACCTGGGATTTGGTCTGTGCGAATTCCCGCTCTTACAGCGTTGACTATAAATATTACAGGATGTGGGAGGTGATGGCATGCCTAGTAGAAATTTAACGTTGTTTCGGAGGAACGCACTGTCCCCATTTTAAACACTGAAGAAGGAGGCAATATATGCCTTCATCTACGTAATATATAAGGATGTAATTATGTGTGAATGATAAAATATGTGCACATACATAAAAAAAATGTCATTATGTACCCATAATTCAATTCAAAATGAGTAGACTAACTTCTGCCTGTGGTTCAGAGAGTTCCCACTGAAATACAAATACGAATGGCTTTCTAAACGTAGAAATATGAGAGATATGTTTCCTTGGGACAGGATGTCTGTCTTATTTACAGGCAACTGAAAACACCTGATGGGTTTCCGGATCACTGCAATCAACTTGCCTAATAAATGCTTACGGAATTTTTGTGTTCATATCCACTGCATTCCAAACAAAATATTTTATTAAAGTCACTCCTTGCTGTCAAATCTTACATGCCAATATTTATACAATTACAAAATCATCGTTCAATGGAAAATAAATGTCCAAGCTTTGCGGTATACAAAGTTGTTTCAGATTATAAAATACGTTACAAAAACTCTAGCGTATTGCTAAATTTTATGTAACTGCTTAAGTAAAATGTCTTAAAAGAATTCAGTAAATTATGGAAAAAAAACATACAATTAAAAATATTTTGCAAGGCTTCTGCAATAACTGCATGCTTACGTAACTTGGATGAATCTCACCCAGCTTTAGCTTCTGAGAGGAAAAGGAACAAAACTTTTAATGTCAAACCACACACACGCATACACACACAAAGAAACTTTTGCACATACTGAGCTGAAGTATTATTAAACATTGCATTATGTGTTCGCGACAGAGTTTCAAATCCCTGTGGAAATGCCCGATGGTAACTGACTGTGATTTCATCTGATTGTTAATTTTTAAATTTTTTGTTTATTTGCTTTTTTTTTAGTTTCAGTTAGCTTAAAACGTCTGGCACACAGAGATTAAATTATTGATGATGGCATGAGAAGCTCTCTGAACTTAAACTTGCCCTCATTTCTTCCTCTGAAAGTACAACAACTTTAATATTATAACCTTCATTAAATTCCAAAATTAATTAATAATTCCTCCTCAACGCTTTAAACTACAGTGGTAACTATATGTACCATCTGCTGTAACACTCAGAAACTCTGAATTTTTCCACACAGTCTGTGTATATATTCCACATGATTCTCATAACTCTTACTTTCTCCCTAAAATTATAGGAAGAAGTTTCTTGGTAACGGAGATCTAATGTTTTCTGTTAGGTCGGAATTGAAGATTTCAGTATTGTTTAGATGAACTTTAAATTTCAGGTTATTAATCTGTGGTTTGTAAATATGAATACTGTTGCACCTGAGAAGCAGAAAAAGTGGGGCTTTTTAAATGATAAATTTTGTGAATTTAAATTTATAACGCAAATTTATTTGTACATAGTCAGGTTTCGCATTTTGAATACTTGCTTCAGTAAAATGTTCTCAATTGCCTGACGTTTTGGTGTAATGCAGAGGGCAATAATATCACACAGTTCTACTTTATTCTGCAATCAATCTCAGGTCATAATATTTCATCTTTTCCTGCAGCAAGACATAATTAGAATGTGACTGTCTTTTTCTCAGTTCTAACAGTAGCTCTCTGAACGACCCTGCTACTTGTCGCGGCGGATTCCGCAGCGTTGTCCTCGTTCTCCTTGACCAGAGCCCTCAGCTGGGCCACCCTCTTGTCGCGGGCCGCAGACCGACCTGCCAACTCCTCCATCTCAGTGTCCAAGTCCAGCAAACGTGATCGCGTCTTGCGAGCTCTCGCCGCGGCCGATCCAAAATCCTCGGATTCGCCGTCCAATAGACTTCGACGTTTCAAAGCTGTCCACTTGGTCAGCGAAGGTGCCTCTTCGTCATCCTCTGACGTAACCCTCAAAGTACGTTTTTTGAAAAATGGATCTTCCTCTATTGCCAGACGAGCTTTTTCAATATCCGAATTCTTCACGCCGACACTGTTCAGAAGTTTGTCTTGGAAATCTATAACCTGACGCCTCTTGCTGCCTCTGGATGTTGCTTCATCCTCAAACTCGTCTTCTAGTGTTTGCCTGGCTGATCTGGTTCCTCTAACACGTTTCACATATGAAGAAATTTCTTGGTCTGCGTCGTCTTCTAAGGTTCTGAGATTCCTGTTTGGTGACCGTTCGCCTCTTAAGGCCCTGTTACGGTTTTCAAAAATAGAATCAAATTCATTCTGGAGGGCAGTGTTCGCGTTCCTGCGTGGTTCTTCAAAATCAAATTCGTCGTCTGGTCTGGAGATTTGTCGTCGGAAGTTTGGGATTTCCGCTTCTTCTGCTGCCAGTGCCGATCTCAAAGTCTGAAAGTTGTCTGGAGAGGAGATTCCTACAGCAGGTCTAGACTTCCGGTCCAGGGAGTCCACCACAGGCTTGTAGTAACGCTCTCCGGCAGTATAATTGCAGTCATACACTTTGGTGCGCCGGGGACGACCCAGCACTGACCGTCCAGACATGGTGCTTATGACCTCTGAAACAAATTGAAATAAAATAGACGATGTGCCAAAAAGTTAAATAGTTTCGACGCCACTGAACGTCGCTGTTAAGTTGGCAGGACTTCTGCCCCGTTTTGGGCAGGTCCCATGTTGAAATCTCGGTTTAGACATCGGCGAACCTGACTGAACGTGCTGGTCAATTTTGTCAGGTCCTCCACACAGATGCCGGGGTAATAACTTACCTCAAATTGGGCAGCGATTGTGTCCTTCCACATTATCTCGCATTCATTATTTATTAATCAACAAATGGATGTCTCAGTTCAACACACAAACATCTGTTTTGGAGAAGAGTATGGTCAAGAAATTCAGTTATTCCTAAAATCAAAATATTCCTTGGATCGGGCAGAAAAGGGAATAACATGTTATTGAAAACACAGCACAAATTAGAGCACTTTGTATCCATATACAAATTTTGAATTTGTTATTATCTCCGTGGGACTGGTAGCATATGAGAATTAAACAACCAAAGTAGATGTATGAAAGAAAATATATAAACATGTATTTCCATATTACTCTACACTTTATATATGAATTATGATGAAATATACTTATTAGACATATTCGTCAACGTTTTAAACAATATTATATACATAAACATTTATTGTTACGCTTTATATTACTCGTACATGCATTATTTACACATATTAATGATACTATATATTTGTGTTTCCATGCACGTTCTTCCTTTTTATCTGGTCACCCCTGATGATGGCTCAACCAAATCGAAACATGTAGGAGAATATAGAGTATTAAATGGTATTACATGTTTATTGACTATAAGCGCATTTAGTTGGACTTATTTAAATAACTGTGTAATGCACGGAAAATGGATAATATGAAGATTCTGAATTTGTTGTTATCAAAAATAACTTGTAACATAAACTTAATTTTTTTAAATTTTATTTTCTCCAAGTGAAGTAGTGTTGTATCTAACTGAGGTATCGATATTATTAGACGCTGTGTAATCAGCTAGCAATAACATCGATAAATAAGCCGTAAAGAAACAGATCCTACATTTCATGACAAGTCTCTACATCGGACAGATTAATACAGAAATAAAAATAAATTACTTGAAAATGGAGGCAGTAAATTCTTCCGAAACATCGGTACAATTCTGTTAGACTTTCATAACTTGGACTGTGTATATACCTTACAGTTTAATTCGTGAAACATTCTGTCAGCATTCTGCATACACATGTATGCGGTGAGTGTTTTAATCTCTGTAAACCAAGGATGTTTAAAACTCCGTGACGTTAATGCTTAGTGCACTCTAGTGGAATAAAAACGTACTGTTGTGGGCAGTCAGCAATAAAATACTACAATATTTATTTTAGTAATGCCGTAACTTGCCGATCCCAGTGGCCGTGCGGTCTAAGGCGTGGGTCTTCGGCCGCTCGCTTGCTAGGATCGTGGGTTCGAATCCCACCGGGGGCATGGATGTTTGTGTTGTGTTTGTTGTATAAGGACCGTAGCATGGAACGTAAAGTGACATGAAGGACGAAAAAGGATTTAAACAGGACAAAAATGGATCAAAGGGGAAAAACCCCTGGACAGGCAAAAAAAAAAAAAAAAAAAAAAATCCCACCGGGGGTCAGGATGTCTGTGTTGTGGTTTATTGTAAGGACGGGGTAGCATGGAACATAAAGTGACATGAAGGACGAAAAAGGATTTAAACAGGACAAAAATGGATCAAAGGGGAAAAACCCCTGGACAGGCAAAAAAAAAAAAAAAAAAAAAAAATCCCACCGGGGGCATGGTGTTTTGTGTTGTGTTTATTGATAAGGACGGTAGCATGGAACATAAAAGTGACATTAAAGACGAAAGGATTTAAACAGTACAAAAATGGATCAAAAGGAAAAAACCCCGGACAGGCAAAAAAAAAAAAAATCCCACCTGGGGCATGGATATCTGTCTCTTGTGATTGTTGTGTGATGTCAGGTAGAGGTCTCTGCGACGAGCTGATCCCTCGTACAGAGGAGTCCTACCGAGTGTGGTGTGTCTAAAATGTGTGTGACCATGAAACCTCGACGAAACGAGGAGGCCCAGGCCCGTATAGGGCTGTCGAGCCATACAAAAAAAAAATGCCGTACGTAACTTACACCCACCACCAGCACGCAGACTGAATTAGTGTAGATCAGTAGAGCGTTTGCTGTGTTAACTGGCCCTTCTGAACCGCCTGGATTCTAAACAAAATAATAGGCGAAAATAATGACTAATATTGCATTAATAACTGGGGTAACATTAGTATGAGCCGATCCAGTGGCCGTGCTGCAGCTCGCTTGCTAGGATCGTGGGTTCGAATCCCACCGGGGGCATGGATGTTTGTCTCTTGTGAGTGTAGTGTGTTGTTGTCAGGTAGAGGCCTCTGCGACGAGCCGATCCCTCGTCCAGAGGAGTCCTACCGACTGTGGTGTGTCTCTGTGTGATCAAAATAAATTACAAACCTCGACACTGAAACGGGAAAACCGGAGTAGGTAGAAGAGGACGACTAAAAGAAAATCATTAGTATGAGGTACGTACGTCTAAAGGTTATTACTGTACGTTGCACCTGTAACTGATAGATCTTATATATGCTTGATAAAGGCCAGTCACGGTTTTGTCAATAAGCTGAATTTGATTGAATTTTATTCATGTTGATTTATTCATTTATTTCAAAGTTATTCAGATTAACCGGTTCCTCAATCAGCCGCTTGTCTATTCGACACTGTTCACACCGGAACGGTCGAGTTCCACTATAGTTCTTACAGGCAGTGGAATATCTTTTGTGCTTTTTGGATTTGAAAAATGTACGCCTTACTTGGAGACCACGCCTCTCCTTCTGCGACCTAATATTAAGGAC
Source organism: Reticulitermes speratus (assembly GCA_021186555.1). NCBI lineage: Eukaryota > Metazoa > Arthropoda > Insecta > Blattodea > Rhinotermitidae > Reticulitermes > Reticulitermes speratus. Next base: position 5,121,176 of record JAJKFL010000042.1, read on the forward strand.
TAAAACTTTTGCCATATTTGCATGAAATTCCGTGAAGCAGTTTTTTTTTACAAAATTGTAGAATAAATTCTAAAAGGTTCTGACGACGGTACATAACATTGAGAAATAATTGTCTTCTGGACTTTGTACATCGTCCGAATAAAATATAAAATATATAATATAAAATCACTTATATATTTATATATTTTATCCGGACGATGGACAAAGTCCAGAAACGTATTATTTCTCACAATTGTAGAATACGCTTGTGTTTCCTGAAAGTCGGTTCAGTGATAATCATACTTCACTTTAGGCGCGTAGAAGAATTTCTATCTGCCATTTCCATTTTTTTTTTTGACAGATTTAAATGAAATTAGATATAAGAGATCTTCACGTAGTTCCGTTCAGCAAATTGAATTTCGTGAAAAGCGGTGTAGTTGATGAAATTCGATATAAGAGATCTTCACGTAGTTCCGTTCAGCAAATTGAATTTCGTGAAAAGCGGTGTAGTTGATGAAATTCGATATAAGAGATCTTCACGTAGTTCCGTTCAGCAAATTGAGTTTCGTGAAAAGCGGTGTATTTGATGAAATTCGATATAAGAGATCTTCACGTAGTTCCGTTCAGCAAATTGAATTTCGTGAAAAGCGGTGTAGTTGATGAAATTCGATATAAGAGATCTTCACGTAGTTCCTTTCAGCAAATTGAGTTTCGTGAAAATCGGTGTAGTTGATGAAATTCGATATAAGATATCTTCACGTAGTTCCGTTCAGCAACTTGATTTTCGTGAAAATCGGTGTAATTGAAAGACATACTTTACTAAGCGCAGTAAATGTATTGCCATTCGTACTTTCCACATTTTTTGTCCGATTTTGGTGACATTTGTTCCATTCTATATCTGAAACTATTTCTGTTGGTGCTTGTTTTATTGTAAAATTCGGAGCAGAGGGGACCATGTTTTTTTTTTTTTTGGCACCGTGAAAGCATACGACATTTTGATTGTGAAGAGCGCCTTGATTGAATCACCGTACTAATACTATTTCCGTTAATAATACCACGAAGTCCATAGAACTGGAAATCTATGCAGTAGGAGAGTACATTTTGATTTCTGCTTGGCAAGCCATATTAGTTTTAGGATACGTCCATTTACAACAAACTTGCTATTGAACACGTAAATTGTGGTGTTTGTTAGTGACATATAAACTTCACCACTACTGAGTTTGGTAACAGAAATTTCTGTCTTCCATCTTGAAGATGCAATTCTTCTTGGATGTGACGCCGTGTCTTTGGGAAATTAGTACCCGACGTTTCGAAGGATCGAAATACCTTCATATTCAAGGTCAAACAGACCAATAAAGAGAGTACGAATCTTCTGAGTCATCCTTCTGAGAACTTGAAATCTTACGTCTTCCATCTTTTTCTTGTAACTACAGTGGAGTGGATTATTAAAATACGGAGGTTGAAACTTTTGATGTGCCTGATGACCTCAGGAGGTGGCGGTGTATACAATCTTAAACCTCAGAACTAAATGGTCTTTACTTATACGTTTCCCTTGCTTTACCTCCGATGAAAGGCCCTTGATAGCCATTGCTTAGGCGCCGAGATCTGTGATAGAACCGGTCTGGGCTCTACAGAGGAAACAAAATCAAACCTGTGCCGGAATGCGAATTCTGAACACCCAGTCGAGAGGAATTCACTGCACCTAAGATACGATCCTCATGTAAAGGTTTGGTTGTTACGTAACAGAAAACGCACTGCATCTCCTTAATGTTGTACGTATTCCGTGCACTTTCTGTACATATGCTACTGCTTTAAAACACTTAATGTACATATTACCATTCATTGACATACTGTACCCTGCGCACGACCGTGAAAAGTGACTCTCTGATGATGGCTACGATGGTTAGCCGAAACATGTAGCAGTAAATAGAATTTTTGTGCAGTGGTTAGTAATAAAAACTGTATACACTGCATCTCTATTACAAAAACCTATCGGTCAAGGCGGTTTAGAAAAATAATCGCTGTTTGTTTTGATAGGTGTGCAGAATATAATAAACACACTGAGGGCAAAATGTAGGTGTTTGTGTTAAATCATGTGGGTGCTTGTAACTATCGCTGTGGTTTGACCGCTTAGTTTACTTGTTGTCTATCGGAACGGTTGATGCAGCAGTAACTGTAGATTCAATACGCGACAGAAGAATGTTGCACAACTGCGCGGTATAATTGACTATCTTCACTTCGGATTCTCTTGATTTTCCTCAGTCCCTCCAAGAAAATTTATGAATATTACCTCTATTAAATCACGAAGCCTTCCTTGAAAATCATTTCTAATTTATAATTTATCCTCATACCACGAAGATGTGGCTATAATAATCAGTTATTGTGCATAAGAAGTCGTGTGTGTTAAACAACATTCATAGCTGGAAACAGAGCGGCCCTAACCTCTGTAAGCACTGAGGCATACTTTCTTTGCATTTCTGATGACTGTTATAATTTTTTAGGCAATTCATCCCTTTGTGTTTTTAAATGATGAAAAATATATAAGAAATTCAGTCTATATACTTAGTGGAAATCAGCATATATTTGGTTGAAGCCAGGTAAGTGTTGCTACTACATATGGTCATCATCAGAGAGAAAATAATCACACAGTTGTATTTTGGATTGAGACCTCAATGCTTTACATTCTGACTTGAAATAAATATATGCTGACTTGAACTAAATATATGCTGAATTGAACTAAATATATGCTGAATTGAACTAAATATATGCTGACTTGAACTAAATATATGCTGAATTGAACTAAATATATGCTGACTTGAACTAAATATATGCTGACTTGAACTAAATACATGCTGACTTGAACTAAATACATGCTGACTTGAACTAAATATATGCTGAATTGAACTAAATATATGCTGAATTGAACTAAATATATGCTGACTTGAACTAAATATATGCTGACTTGAACTAAATACATGCTGACTTGAACTAAATACATGCTGACTTGAACTAAATATATGCTGACTTGAAATAAATATATGCTGACTTGAACTAAATACATGCTGACTTGAACTAAATACATGCTGACTTGAACTAAATATATGCTGACTTGAAATAAATATATGCTGACTTGAAATAAATATATGCTGACTTGAACTAAATACATGCTGACTTGAACTAAATACATGCTGACTTGAACTAAATATATGCTGACTTGAAATAAATATATGCTGACTTAAAATAAATACATGCTTACATGAACTAAATATTTGGTTGTGTTTGACTGAATTTCTTATATATCCTTGTTTAATGTTTGTTATCATAAACTGCAGCGCGTTTCTCTTGTGCCTTTCCATTTTAACCGCAACTGAATATAGCACACCGTTGCTGCTAGGGTCTAATTTTAGCTTCGAGCTCAGAACTCAGCAAAGTTCAAACAGAACATTTTGTCCGTGGCCATTTTGACACAGCAAGACTAACAACTGGAGCCTCTAATTGGCTTCTCATCGCGACATAACATTCAAAATCAATTGCATCTGGCCTATCGACAGCGATACAGAACTGGCGACCTTCCACATAAGTGACCGAATTCTTTACAACGCTTACTTGTGCAAGGGGGATTTCGTGCCAGTGATGACGAAATTCAAGGCGGAATGTTAGTACGTCAAGACATTCGTCACTATATAAACAAGGGGGGTTCAGACCCCGTCACTTCACATCGGGTATGGTCAGCTACTGACCACGTCTTTGAGGTACTTCTGCCATAATATTTTGAAAATTCAGGAAATATCAAGGAACATACTTCGGGAATTATCACTTTACTATAAATTAAATTTTTGAAAAACATTTAACTACGTTATTTTAATTTGGAGGCGAAAATACCAGCACGTAATTTGGTGATCAAATTATTTCGATGCGTAATCTACAAACTGCGGGTCAGCTCTTGTGTTGACTGGTGTAAATTACGATATTTGAAGTTTTCTAGAGGGCGAACGATCGTTAGATTAGAGTCTGCTATGATATGACGCGGTGTAATCACGTAGATAGGTACCAACGATTCGGAGAAATGTACTTCCTATTTCTTCAAGGTCAAAATCATACCATCGACATGCTGGCAGTACCTTTCTACCGATATATGATACTTTCTTACCAAATTACGTGATGTCACATTACATAAGACAATAATATTGTTAGTCGTAATTATATTTCACTTGCAGTATGAAACAATGGGAAAATCCAACTTGGCACATTTTTTTCCCCTTCCAATTTAATTATTTTTAACAGTTAAATTGATTTGTATCTTATTTTAGTAAGTAATTTATAACAAGCAATTCTCTTCTGCTTTCAAGTAATACATCTGTACATGCAGAGTCCCTCATTTCGTCATTCAAATCAGCGACATAACACTCTGCATGATGGAAGAAAATTACTGTAAGAACAGCTGCAGGTAATGACTAGATATTCCATTCATTTAGTCTCCAATACATACCAGTGACTAACACCAGCAGACGTTCACTCTCTCCGCACTCAAACCAGAAACACTTGCGAACAACGTCGACAGAGTCCAGTCTCTATGGCCTCATCATTTCGCACCCCGAACAGCCAGTGAGCGTCTATTCGGCCTCATTTCCCTTCCCCCCATCCAACTGGCCTCCCCTCTACATCTGCCCACACGCGACTACGCCGACGCTTCGCCGTCGTTGCAGATTTGTGCCCATTTTGCCCGGCAGGGTGAACGTAACGACAGGTATTTCAAAGCGCGTTTCATTACTTTCGAAATCACGTATTTTGCATGGAGAGTACGACTGTCTTATTCATGCAGTCTAGCATAAATTCACTGACGTTTCAAATATACATGCTGTTTCCATCTTCTGCCCCGAAGATGCAGGCAGCACCTTCCTCCGAAACAGGTGGGATATCGTAGTCAACTACAGGCTGGGCGGTCCGGAGTTCCGAGTCCCGGCAATTTTCTCTTCTCCGAAAACGTCCAGACCGCTTTTGGGGCCCAACCAGCCGCATATTCAATGAGTACCGGGTTCTTTCCCGGGGGTAACGCCGCCGGGAAGTAAACTTGACCACTCATCTGTATCTAGTGCCGAGTTTAAAAATGAGTGGAGCTATGCCTCTACTCCCCCTGCATGCCTTCATGGAGATGACAGGGACAACTTTGCCTTTTTCACGTTCCTTCAAAAAGTCGGTTCATTTCTACTAAACTGCATAAAGTCACAATCAAGACGGACGGATCCTTTCTTTTTTTTCGAAACCGTAACATGTTTGCTCGCTTAATTTTATTACCATAGCTCCTTATGACGTTATAAAACTGATTTTTTTTTTTTGGAGTCAGGATAGCTCAGTCACCATAGTGACTAGACTACGGGCTGGACGAACAGGGAAAAAGGTTTCGACTTCCCGCAAGGGCAAATAGTCGTACTTTTCTCCAAGTATTCGGGAATGCTTCGGGACCCACCCAGCCTCTTATCTGATAAGTATTTGGGGCTGTTCGCCCGGCAGTAAAACGGCCGGAGCGTGAAGCTGATCACTCACCACCTAGTACCGAGGTTAAGAATGAGTGGAGCTATATCTGCACTTCCCCATACGTTTGTTTTTATGGCGTGGTCAAGGACAACTTCACGTTTTGTTGAGATTATACTTAAGTAACTGAAGGCAATTATCGTGGTCTACATAAAGGTACTAAGTGTTAAGCTTACCGCCATGACCTTAAGGACATTTCGTATAATTTCCGATACAAATATTTATTTTAGAGTAGAATTTTGCTTTCATCTCTAAAGGCAAATAATACGAATACAAAAACTCATATCTTCAAAACCTAAATTTATATTTAAATAAGGTAACATTTAAAAACGAAGTTCTTACTTCACAGAAAACACATCGCGTTTTTATTACAAAGATCACAATCGCTGTTTATTTTGAAAATCACAAGACACCCATAAACATATTCTACATGAAAATTGCAGAGAGTATCAGTTTAAAAGAGGTGGTACTTATTGCCGATATGCTTGAAGAGATTATGGTGTTGAACAGGCAGTATGAAATGCGTTACTATGGCAGCCATCTTTGTAGGGGGTTTGCATTTTGTTTTAAGACCTGGTGGAATGTCTGATTCACAGGTGCTTTAACACAACAAGCCATCCTAATGACTGCCTGCTTAGATATTTTAAGACAAAGTTCGTTGCTTCTCTTGCTTATACAGTTCAATCCAGATTGTAGGCTTTGAGAGAACTAACGATCTTGAGATATTTTAGGCTTTGTATCATACCCTTGTAGCCCATCTATAGGGAATCATAATAACAATTATAAATGAGAACCAACCTGGCTCTAGGTACCAACATCAATCAGTAAAGTTGGTGTCTTATTACTGGTGTGGCTTCTCATTAGGTTACACGAGTGCAAGCATCCTGAGAATTGGGTAAACGGTCACAGGGGGGTGCCGCAGTAAGACGGTTGGGCATAGGGCCAATAGCCAACATGTTAACAAAACGTTAAGAAGACCTGGACACATTTATTTAAAAACACATTAATATTAAATACGAAATTAAGTACAGAGTAAACTCATGGTACAATTGCTCCCATTTAGTTAAAGTCCATTATCTTTCAATCCCATAAAGAATAATCCTATAAAACGTGGTGGTAAATATTTGTACAACCCGTTTTAACATTAAAATTTTCAGCATTTTATTCACAGAATAAATTTGTGTGTTTTGTATAACACAGTAAACAGCAATTGTTTCCTTATGCAGCATTAACTGGAAGGTATTTCTGACTGGAAAACACAGTGTTCTGTGTGAGGCAAAAATTGAATCCAAAACATAATGTAGATTAATTTTAGTCCTCATTCAAATGCCTCGATTTTATTCCACCAATGCTGCCTACTCATCTTCATCTTCATACTGCTGTTGTCGGCATTACAAAAGAGCATAACCTGGGAACATTGAAACAAAGTATTGCTCTTCCAGAAATCAGGAACAATGGAAATAAGAGTACTATTACTTAACCTTCACAGCATTAACATATGATTTATGAATCGTAGTGTGATACGTTATTTTATGTAAGTGTAAAGATTAGAATTTGATTTGAAGGGGGAAAAAAGAGGTTTGACGATAAAAATGACCATTATTTCGATACTGTCTTTTCTCTTGGTTTCACCAAACACATGGTTTCAGAAACTGAATCTGTTGCTGCCATCAGGTATGAAGTTTCCCACTCATTTGAGCACCTTAGAAAGAGCTGGTCTCAATCACCAGGACCTGAAAGTCTTAATGTACTAGTGAGTCAGTCCACTTTTTGACGACATAAGAGACCAAACGCAGACTCTCCTACAAGGGCCTAGAAAGATCAGTGGAGAAGTAAAAAAAATGTGTGTTGTCTCATAGAACCTCATACGGAATCATTGTATGGGGACAAAGTGCTAAGGCACTCACTAGAAGAATTTTTATTCTTCAAAAGAGGGCAGTAAGATACATTGCAGGGTTAAAATGCTTGGAATCTTGCAAAGATAGTTTTAGACATCTAAAGATACTAACAGTATATTCGTTATACATTCAAGAAACAATCTTATATGTAAAAGACAAGTGTAATTGCACTGTAAATAAACAAATACATACACATAACACAAGAAATATTAAAGATTATCATATAAATGGGCATAACTTAGAAATCTATAACAGTAAACCATCAGTAGCAGGCTGTATCTACTACAACAAATTGCCTAATAATATCAAACAAATAGAAAATATTAACAAGTTTAAAAAGAAATTGAAGGAGTTACTTATTAAGGGGTGCTACTATTCAATAGATGATTATCTGAATGAAGATTTCTTGGAAATTGGCTACTGATTTAGTAGATAATATACAATTTTATTTTAATAATGTGTAATTTTATATTGACATGTCCTATATCAATGTATTTTGATCAACAGGATAAATAAAATTACAATTACTTTCATCTAGTGAAAGGAAAGCTATCATAATAAGCAACTCATTTTATGTGTCTTTTGATTCACCAGTAATTTTTAGCGATAAAACATAGCCTATAACAATGGCTTTAAAATTACTAAGTTAATATACACAGTGAGAAACAGACCTAGACATATTAAGTGAGCATGTAGATAGAATCATTAGATTTCATTGCTATTTTTAATTATGTTTGTAGTTTTAATGATTTAATGACTTAAGGAATTGTGGTTCAACTCCTAGTAGCTGCAAGTAATGTTTTGCTTTCCCATAGCATTCATTGTAAGACCCACCCAGTCTTCTACCTGAAAGGTACAGGGCTATTTCCTCAAGTGTAAAATGGCTGGTGTGCGAAGCTGAGTGCTTACCCCATCTAATATTGAAATTAAAAATGAGTGGAACTTACCTCCACTCCTCCATATCGTTTATGAAACAGCAATTTGTCATATCCCAGCAATCACAATTTTACAGGAGACAGAAAAACTTTGACTGATCCTCAATAGACCAACACTCAATTGTGTTATGTTTTTTATGAAAATACGGACAAGAAATTTTTTTGTGGACACAACATTTTGACAAAAGGTGTGTTTGTAACCCAACTGTCTAGTAACACAAGAATATCATTTTGGTGAATTGTGTGGTTTATGACAAATTGCTGTTCCATGAGTGATATGTCATGGTGCTTAATTAAGCACAGAGACAGATTTCCCTTTACCATTACCTTTCAACAAAATAATGCTGAGAAGAACATTTAGACTTAAGACAGAGTAAAAAAAATGAAAATAGATTGCCTAAATAGGAGTGTTATAATTTGTTCTCTTCACCAAATAATGATCTGGTTTCCAAACTAAGTAATGTCATATGAGTAGGTATATAGCATGGAAGGGATAGAGGGTGAATTCATACACTACAACATTTTATACTTTGCATGTGTCGTAGCTAGGTTTCTTGACATCTGAGATGAGCAATAACAATGGCCGCACTTGACGGAAATTATGAACTGCAAAAAAAGTCACAATTATTTATTGGATTTCATTTTATTTGTCACAATAATTTAAAATTAATTGAGCGCAGAAAATCAAATTTGTTCACTTAAAATATTCATTTTGCTGCTCTTTGGACTCTGCTACCCAGGGCGGCCACGCCACTCACCCCAATATAGCTACACCCCTGGACAGTAATTTGGCATGTTTATTAAAGTAACTAACTGCCTTTCATACACTTTTCTCATTCACTGATTTGACATAAACATTTTCACGTCTATATGTCCATCATCTTTGTCGACCTCGGTGGACTAGTGGTTAGCGTGCTCGCCACTGGACCCAAGGTTCGCGGGTTCGATCCCGACCGAGGTCGATGGATTTTAGGATGATAAAAATCCGGAGCACCACTTCCTTCGGAGGGGAAGTAAAGCCGTCGGTCCCATGTCGTAGATTTACGGCATGTAAAAGAACCTTACGGGCATGAATAAAAATGTTGCATAAGCCAAATTGCCTCCATTTCTCATCCAAGTCTCCTGACTGCCTGCCAGATGGCTCTGGCGTGCACATCAGGATCGATAGAACACTAAGCGCGGCTAGCTGGCCGGTCACCAGCTGCCATGAATGCGCATGACTTAGTAACCTCGACAAGAGGAGGCAAGAGGAGGCCCAGGCCCATACAGGGCTGTTGAGCCAAGAATTATTATTATTATTATGTCCATCATCTTTAGTGTCTACTTATGCTACATTTTCACATGTTTGGCTTACATATGCAGTAGAGTGCAGTATATTTAAACTCTGAAGCTATCCCTCACAAAAGTACTGAAATGTCGAATCAAGAAATGACCAAACTGTATAAAAGGTAGTTGGTCAATTTAACAAATCTCTTATTTCATTTCCTTTATTTGCCATTTATCCATTTACAAGTTAAAACTTATGGATATAGAAATGGTCCCATATAAACACATTAGCATTGTACCTGTAAATTACAACAGTCCATACTAAAATTATTGTCATAATATTTACATAATACAGTATCACATCAAACATCTGGAGTAAATGGATTAGGTTTTCCACTGCTTGGTATGCACAGACACTATTTGTTATTCGTACTAAAATAATATGTTAATATTTCCGTAGGTATTGTATTTGATGCATGGTACTGGTTTATCTTGTTCATTAGGTCGTATTTTTCATGTATGTATACTACAGCATCAGACGCACACAAACAGTACCGCCTACACCAGTACCAGTACCATGCATCAAATACAATACTTACGGAAATATTAACATATTATTTTAGTACGAATAACAAATAGTGTCTGTGCATACCAAGCAGTGGAAAAGTGAAAAACCTTGCCTAAAAGTGAACCAATGAAAATGACGTTTTAATATATGCAGTTTTAACGACAATAAACCCCTGAAGATGGCTCTATAAGAGCCGAAACATATGTCGGGTTTTAAAAAGTTTTTAAATATGTTTAAAAAACTATACATTTTTTAATAAAGTTGCATCCAGTTGGTGTGTGTAAATAGTGACTCTAGTATTATAGTTGTACACTTTTGAGTTATCCATTAATAGATGCTTATTATTCATGTACAGCATTTTACTTTCAGAACAAAAGATGAATCTTCACTTGTGAAGCTTAGGCATACATGAAGGAATATATTAATGTGTTTCTAAGGACACGAGTTTGAGGGTGCCAACTGATTATTCTGGCTAAAGATTCAGTACATAAATGGCCTTTCATTGGTATGGTAATGAACCTATGGGTTATATAGAAGGTAAAATATTTCTTGACTGCCTGAATTAATATTTATTTCCCAAGAGTCCAAATACTTGACCCGTGAAGATGGGAGCGATACTTTGTCCCGAAACGTCAGTAAACAATTACCACACTACGCCGCGTAATATCCCAGCAGAGCGCAGATCTCATCAACATCGCGGCGGAAGCCTGAAATCAAGGAAGTTACGGGTATTTACACGTGTACTGGTGAATGCATGAAACCGATCTGTATTTCGAATCAACCCGCAGAACTATAACCACTGACATAGATAAAGTACAACATTATAATCGGTGGTAAGTCTGTGACGTCATATCCGTACCGAATTTGCCATTTCCGTAATGATTGCTAAGATGGTGGAAGGAGCTAGGTGTCGTCAGGAGGGGTCTTTATTACGTAGAAAATAATACTGCTCTTGATATATTTTGTATAATTTCTACAATGAGGTACGTTTGTAATTCTAGCGAGTATTGCTGGTTATTTTATTTTGTGATTCTGTGTATTTTAGATATAATTGTGTTTGTTACAGCTATTCGTCAGGCCTGTTTCTTCTGATTACCCAGTGTTAGAAGAAGGCAAAACCATTATAGAGCACAGATAACATAAATATATATCTTTCAACGTATTGGAGAGGGTTTTCTTATTACGACCTTCATCTCCGAAGATGTAGGTTTTCAGTCGGTGCAGTATGGAATTAATTTAATGGAATTTATGTTTTAAGATTTGACGGATGTGCTGCTGATTCCCGTGTATTCTTTTATTAAAACGAATTGTTACTCAGAACTGGAACTAGCAAACACACTGATGTAATGCATGTCGTTAAACCTACATATTAAGTGTTAGTGGAAGCATAACATTTTTCTTCACATGGTATATTAGAATATGCAGGTGGATCCATTGTTGTAATGAAGAATGATGTGAATTCTTGTTACATTTCTCGTAACTAAGGACATAGTTACATAAAATATTTATGTTGGCCTGGAGTTTTCCACAGCGTGTTCTGTATTTCAGTATGTGGTTTTATGACCGTTAAATGTAGGTGCAGGAGTTCAGTATATTTTTTCTCATCCCTTGACATAAATGTATTTCTCTGAACTGATGCTTAGCATTCGCGATATTGTATCGGAATGTCTGCATTTTCTGTTCTACAGATGTATACTTTCTGTAAATAATGTAAGCCATTGATTACACATGAGATGATGAGTCAAATGGATGAATGAAGGAAATGGAAGAATGTCAACAACAAAGAGGGAAGGAAGAACTACAGAAGACTGAGGAATGAATTGAAAAGAGCCACAGACAATGCCAAGAAGGAATATCTTGAGAGCATATGCGACGAGATCATAGGATTTCAAAGAACAGGACGTTATGATCTAATGTACATGAACACAAAGGAACTAGGTTGGAAAGAAAACCATGGGAATCAAAACATTGGCATTGAAGACTCTCAAGGGAATATAATAATAGATCAGAGATGAGTACTGCAAATTTGGGAGAATTATATTATAGAGCTCTATGATCAAGCTAATCAACCAGAACACCTAGAAGTCAAACCTGAGCTGAAGTAGATGAAGACAAGAAAGGCCCTTATACTTTGCAAATTGAAGTGGTAAAAGCTATCAAGGAGATAAGGGACAAGAGGGCTACAGGAGATGAAGTTGTACCTGGGGATGTACTCAGATGGTTGGGAGAAGATGGTCTCAGACTAATGACACAGCTGATCAACAGCATATATGTAACTGGAGAGTGGCCCAGAGATTTAATTGAAGTTACAATGACTGCCTTAAAGAAGAAGCCCAAAGCTACAAAATGCAGCAACCATCGCACAATCAGCATCATTGCACATGCAGCGAAGATAGTAGCGAGGATACTGAGAAGAAGGATTGAAAGGAAGGCTGAGGATGCGCTTGGAGAAGATCAGTTTGGATTTCGAAGAGGAAAAGGAACTTGGGATGCTGAGAATAATATCAGAACGAAACTTGGTCATAGATGAGGAATTGTGTGCTTGCTTCATAGACTGGCAGAAGGCATTTGAGTGTGTCAACTGGACCAAATTAATGCAGATTCTAAAGGGAACTGGGATAGACTGGTGCGAAAGAAGATTGATCAGCAAACTGTACATGAAACAGAGTGTGAAAATATGACTGGACCAAGGGGAGAAGAGAAGTGTGAAGATTGGAAGAGGAGTTAGACAAGGTTGCTGTTTGTCGCTGATTCTGTTCAACTTATACAGGGAGTACCTTATCAAGGAAGGTCTTTGAAGGGTTTGGAGACTTCAGAATAGGAGGACAAGTAATTCGCACTGTGAAATATGCAGATGACCTTGTGCTACTGGCTAGGGAAGAAAAGGTGCTACAGGGCATGGTTGATAGACTAAGTGAAATTGAGTGGAAATTAACGTGGAAAAAACTAAGGTAATGAGAATCTCAAGGCAAACATCCCCAATAAAAATTATGATAGATCAAAAACAATTGGAGAATATGGAATATTTAAATTATTTGGGTAGCATGATAACAAATGATGCATGATATACAGGTGAGATTAAATCTAGAATTGCCATGGCGAAAGCAGCATTCAACAAGAAGAAGACTCTTTTCATCAGCAAACTGGACTTAAATTTAAGGAAGAAACTAGTAAAGTGCTACATTTGGAGCGTTGCTTTGTGTGGTGCTGAAACGTGGACACTTGGGAAAGTAGATCAGAGGTACCTGGGGAGTTTTGAAATGTGGTGCTGGAGAAGATCAGTTGGACCGATCGTGTGAGAAATGAAGTATTACACAGAGTCAAGGAGGAGAGGAATATCGTACATACAATAAAAAGAAGAAAGGCTAACTGGATTTGTCACATCTTGCGTAGAAACTGCCTTCTGAAACACGTGATTGAAGGAAAGTTAGAAGGAAGGATAGAAATGACGGTAAGACAAGGAAGAAGGCATAAGCAGCTACTGGATGACCTTAAGCTAAAGAGAAGATACTGGAAATTGAAAAAGGAAGCACTAGATAGCCCTCTGTGGAGAACTCATTTTGGAAGGGGCTATGGACCTGTTATAAGACAGACTGCAGAATGAATGAAATAATGTGAAGTGGCTTAAATTGTGAAATTTGATTGACACTTGTGCTGGTGGTAATAATGAGTGCTGCTGTATGTACATGCTGAATTTGTGTTTATTTTCATATTTAGTCATATACTTTTTATGGTTTTAAAGGTGCAGGAAATATATGTGTATATAATAGTGTCACTATATTTTGGAATTGCTGCCTCACCTATGCAACAAACAAAATTTTGTTTCAGTATCCATTTTACAGATATTTTCATGGTTCACCAATCATAGACATTACATGTCAGGTGCCCGAACATTTTACTAAAGACTGGAGATGCTACGTTTTGGTATCTGCCACCCACAGTTTGGTGCTTGTCACAGATGAGTCGGCAAGAGTATTTGTTAAGCTCCGTAGATCAGAGATGCAAAAAATCCCAGGCACCCAGTTTCCTAGGTGACTGAATTTCAAGTGGTGGTGCCTGATATTTTCAGCATAATTATTGTGTTTTTTTAATACACACACGAACGTGTGTCAGTTCATGTGACTGATTAGAAAGTGCCAGATAACACTGAGGCTCACAAGTCAGTACACAATTGTGGGTCCTCAGAATTGAACTTGTTTCATATTACCCTTGTGGTACCTAGAATTTGGAGGTTACTCATAGATTTTCTAAAAATTTGTGTACTCTTCCACTCATTATATGTATTAAATAATATAATAATAACCATGGCTCGACAGCCCTATATGGGCTTGGGCCTCCTCTTTCCGAGGTTACAAGGCCTTTGTGCATTTGCGGCAGTGAGGGACCGGCCCACTGCCGCTATGTATTAAATACTTAAATGTTATACAAGTTCCATTCAGTTGCTTTCCATGTAAGTTTTTATTATTACCAACCACAGCACAACAATTCTTTTGACTCCTACATGTTTTGGCCACCTGTCGTAGCAATAATCAGGGAGTCACTTTTCACAGATGTGTGTAGCCTACAGTATGTCGATGAATGGTGATATGTACATTGACTATTTACAGCAGTAGGTGCTATATAGTACCAATAAAGTTTTACAGTTTAAATTATATGTATGATATTACAATATGTTAATATATAAGTTTAATTTATTCTGTAGTCTGTCTTACGACAGGTCCGTAGCCACTTCCACAAGTTCTCCACAGGGTGCTATCTGGTGCTTCCTCTCAATTTCCAGTATCTTCTCTTTTCCTTAAGGTCATCCAGTAACTGCTTACGTCTTCTCCCTCACCTTCCCGTTGTTTCTATCCTTCCTTCTAACTTTCCTTCAATCGTGTGTTTTAGAAGGCAAAAATATATAAAATATAAAAGTTTGTTTCCAAACATCTGCCTTGCAAATAACTTCTATTTTGGTTGGGTGGAGACTCCAGGCTATGGTATCCAATGTTTATTCCATGCATAATAGTTCTGTACTTGACAGTACAGAACTATTATGCATGGAATAACATCTCAGTTTTTCACAATTTTGTTATGTTGGTAGAAGTAAAGCCTGTGCTCTAGTGCAAAGCATAAACAGAAAAAGTAATTATACCATGTTGATATTGATAATATTGATGAACAGTATTGATTATGTTTTATTATTATGGTCAACTGCACACTGGTTTTGGATGCAGTTGACTGACAGCAGTAGTAGGAAGTATGAATATTGCATAACACAAAAACTACATGGTGGTTGCAGTACCTGATCTGTCCTAATCCTTGCAAACAAAAGTAAAAACAAAAAGAAAAAGATTTATGTGGCATTTGTCCCAAAAGTGTAACTCTACAGTCAATTTCGTAGTCCAGAAAGGCTGCAAGAAACTGAATCTGTTATTTTATGCGTGGTTTGTGAGTGTATTTGCTGTCTGAGAGTGGAGGTACTTGAGCTGCCGTGTAGTTTGCTGTTTACTTTGGAGATGCTGTAGCGTCTTTTGATACTGGCACTGAAATAATTGGTCATTGTGTTTATTATCTTTGACCTAATAAACAGACTTCTTTCCAGCTCCTCAGATTCTGATTCTGAAAATCCTACTGAGATGTTGAATGATAAGAGAAAGGTTTTGGATGCAGAGATTTCTAAAAAGAAGAAGAAAAAGAAGCATAAACACCATCATCATCATAAACATAAGAAACATTCTTCTTCAGAGAAACCTGAAAGGTTTGTACATGGACGTCCAATTATGTTCACGTTTTGGTGCCTGATATGTTAAAGAGTTACTTTAACACGTGTTACTGAAATAGTTACTCACTTCCGTCTAGTGCTGAAGTTAAGAATGAGTGGAGCCATATCTCTACTTTTCCATATACCCTCATGTTATGAATAGGGAGAACTTTTCCTTTATTGAAATGAATTTCTCTGAGTAACCCATTATTATAATAGCACATATTGGGCTGTTATTTTATGTGACGTCAGTTGGGCTGCTTATTCTTTTTAACACACAGCAGAACTTAAGCATGGAACAAACAGTGGTGTTTTAGGTGTGACGTGTGTCAGAAACTCGAGAAAAAGTGTTCCAGCACGTTTAAATATTGGAAGTAAAATAAGTTTTAGATGCACATGTGTGTGTTTGTGTTTTATTTTAATTTTATTTTGCAGGAAACATCATAAGAAACGAAAACACCAAAAAGAGAGTGAAAATGGTGACGTGTCCCATGTGGATGACAATAAGAAACCTGATAAAGCGAAGGATAATATATCAATAAAAATTTCAGCTGGTAGCTCAAAAAGAGAAGTGAAAGAGGAGGTCAAAATAAAATACAGCGACAAACATGTCAGCAGGTCTCGAGATGCCCACAGTTCTGTTGTTTTAAATGGAAATGGGACGATTGCAAGGAATGAAAACCATAAGGAAGTTCAAAAGCCAATTAAGAAAATAGAAACAAGCTCAGAAGGAAAATAAACCAGCTGAAGTTACAAAGTTACTTGTGGATGAATCGTCTGAATCAGAAGTTGATGTTAAAGCCAAGGAAAGTGATTCAGACATTGAAGTTACTGTGATAGAGGATGACATTGATCTTGAAGATCTCATGCGCCAGAAGGTAAGAAGCAGAACCGTGGAGATTATTATGTCATCTTTATGTTGCTGTGTGATTTTGCGTATTAAGTGTGTCCATCTTTGTACTTCGTGACCAAGGGCCCTAATAACCTCCAAAGTTGGAATGCTTTTTGGAAGTAAACAAGGTTATAAAAATTTGTGGTAACTGGGTTACTTTAGTGAAGGACTTTTTGTCTGTATCTGCCATTGACTGAACTTATAAATGGGTAAGTCTGGTGAAGGTTACCTGTGTCACGTAATTGTCTCATGTTTTTCTGGTAAAATAGGGAAGTTCTCAACTGTAATTTATTGTTTAGTTATGTTGATGTGAGGCTTTGTCTTTTTACTGTGATGAGTGTACACTGAAGGTGTGTAAATACAGAATGCTGAGGACAGATGAAGTACAGCTGAATGGGAAAGATGAATTAAAGAACAGTGTCACCATTTGTTCTCTTGCAGTTGTTTTTGTGACCAAATCAAGAAGAATGTAATGGATAATATGTATACTTCTTGAATCGTCAGTCGTTTATTCATATAATCAGTTGACTTAAAACAGTCTGTGTCAAACCATGGTGAGACATGCTTTGAGCGTGTTTCTAGTGGAGAGATGAGGGTTAATTATGTAATGCTTGTCCTCTTTAACAGGCACTTCTTCAGGCTAGACTTGGAGCATATATGTCAGAAGAAGATGATGAAGATGACAGTGATAGTGGTAAAGTTAACAAAGAAGTCACAAAGCCTGTTCCTGAAGTCATTAATTTGGTAGAGGATGATTCAGAAGTGGCTCAAGAAGCTTCTAGAAGGAAGCATGAAAGGAGGAAAAGAAAGCATAGTCGGTAAGAGCTTTAGGTTGATTGGTACTACACTTATTTGAGGTGTATGACTGCAGCATGGCTAAATCTTAGGTAGGTGACACACCATCAGTTGAGGGTAGTTGTAGGTGTAGGGGTTGTGTAATGCACGTTACTCTGATATGTTGAGTTCTAGGGTTACAAAAAGATGGGATGACATTACACATATCCTTTGATAGCGTAATAATCTTTTGAGTTATATTCCTAAAAAAAAATTGTTTCTGATTTAAATTCTGATATCATTATAACTCTCTCTGGCTAATGTAAACTGTTTCACAGAATACTGTAAACATGTGTCAGATGAGGCGTGACTGTCCTTTTTGTTAGGCTTATCTGTAAAGAATGTGTGCGACTACATATGTTCACTCTGGTTTATTGAATAGTGTGTCACGCAGAATTTCATAAAGACTTCTCTTTTTTTTTTTTTTTTTTTTCTTATTTCTTCCATTTGTTTCCTCTGCCTCTTACTGTGGTCAGTTATGAGAAGGGTGTGTGCAGTATTTTTCAATAATGAAATGTTGATGTCTGAGATACATCGCTAAGTATGTATTGTAGATGTTGATTACAGTTCATGTGATTTATTTTAGGAGCAGAAGTAGAGATCGAGGAGATGCAAGGGTTCAACTGGACACCAATGATGAAAGAAAGAAAGGAGCTATAGAAGAGCGGGAAAAAGAGAAAGATAGAGACAGGAAACGACCATCAGAAGCATCACGAGATTCAAAGAGACTGAGGGAAAGTGACCGAGATCGGGAACATGTACACTTTAACCGAGAAGAGAGATCTGGACGTCACCGTTTTCAAAATGATCGAAGCATTCGGCACGAAGTGCATAGTGAGTCTAAACGAAGGGAGGACATGCAGAGGAAGCATGGAGATAACAGGGAGTCACAGAGAAGAAAGTCAAGCCGCAGCAGGACACCCCTGAGTAAGAAACTGATTAGTGAAAGTATAGTCTATGTGTACATTTTCTTAGCTTACACATATCATTTGGTATGTACATGCAGTGCCTATCACACATATTGAGTGTAATATAATTTCATCATTGGCCATTACAAATAGGCTGATGTTTAGATATTCCAATTTGTCACAGAATTAAGCTGTTGTGTGTGCATTCAGATGGCCTGCTGCTACTGCATACCCTTGTATATCTGCACTGTGGATCTTACAGCCACCCATTTTTGCAGGCCATTAGCACATTCACTTGGACATGTACCCATGTGTTATTAGTAACCAATTGCCACAAGCTAGCTAAATGGTACAGAAGGGCTCTGGCTGACTAGGTAATGAAGGTGGATGGTAACTTCCATTTTACCTGCCAGCTTATCCAAACTAGTAAAAAGTTCTTTTCACCCACTCCTTGCCACCATCCATCTTCGATACTCGGTTTTTGGTTCCATCTGTAAATGATGAGTGAAGATAAAATTACTGGGATAATTGATAATTGTCACTGTTGAGACACCTAATTGACAGGTCTGAACTCCCACTGCCTGTCGCAAGCCTCTCCTTGTATTCCCAGTGGTGAGTTACTGCTTCAGGAGAGAGTATTTTACGCATTGTCATTGAAAATAGTACCTTAAAACTGTGAGGGCAGGTAATTTCTAAAGTGTATGTGCTTTCTAAACTTCATTTATCTTTCAGGAACCTCTGCTTCTCGTTCGTATAGCCAAACTTGTGATGCAAATGCCTTTATCTTTCAGGAACCTCTGCTTCACGTTCGTATAGCCGAACTCATGATGCAAATGCCCAGCGGCAAGAAAGTAGGGCCAAAGATAATGAAAGAGAAAGGGATAAGGAAAGAGACAGAGAAAGGATGGAACGAGAAAGAGAGAGAAACAGGAGGTGGCCATCTGCAATGTCACGTTCTCCATGGATTAGAGACAAAGAAAGGGAAAGAGATCGTGACAGAGAGAGAGACAGAGATAGGGGCCGCGATCGACAGCAGCGTTCTGCTCATGCCAGGTACGTTTTTATGACTGCTAGCATAAGGCCCATTGGAACATCGCTGGGAAGTTGTAACATCGGTGACTTGGGAAAGTTCTGGACAGGCAGCCATATTTATGCCAAGATTCTGAACTTCATAGAATGACAGTGTGCACAAAATGGCGCTGCAGTCTGGAGAAACCTGTTTTTGGTGTAGGTGGATGCTGTAAAAATGACTAGCATAATTTCTGTTGCTGCCATCTTCTACTTCTGTCTGTAACTGTCACCAACTCCAAAGCATAGCAAGCATTAGTCTTCTGCGTGTGTCATGTTTTTATTCAGTATACCACCTTGCTACGAGCTGGACGTTCCAGGGATCGAATCCAGGTGAGGACGAGATTTTCCACAACCGTCCAGACTGGCCCTGGGACGCACCTAGCCTCCTGTATAGTGGGTACTGGGTCTCTTTTTCCAGGGGTAAGGCAGCTAGGGCATGGCGTTAACCACCCATCCCCCTTCTAGCACCAACGTGAAAGAAAGAGTAGAGCTATGCCTCTACTGCCCCTCTCAGACTTCATGGCCTGTTTTAGGGTGAACTTCACCTTATGTTCTTACATTGCTGGGCTTGGAGAATCCCAGTTGTCAAGCAGTTATGAATGTCGACTGTGCAGTCTGTTTGCATATCTGTGCTGTAAGGTGAACATTTTATCCGTTTGCCACAACCTTTCTATGCTCATGTCACACCAGGTTTGCCAGAAACACTTCATTTGAATAACAGGAAAATTATGGTCTTGCTCTTTCATAAGATTTGACATTCTGGTCACAGTGGGCAATAAGAGCATGGTTGAGATTCTTGGATTGCTTAACCTTGAAAATGGGGCACTGTGCTCCTTCGAAATGTTGACCATTTATCATTTGACATGGCATAACATTGCAGAAGATTTGAATCTTTAAGATTATGGCCTGAGATGTGATGCTGTCTGGTTTGGTAGATAGAAACTCGCCATGTAGGACACAAAGATTAAAGATTGTCACGGATGGCTTGACACTTTGCGCAATCGTACAGTGTAGGTGTACCAGCAAAATTACTACGAGGCTGTAGCTGCGATATTACCATTTACTGGGAGTTAAACTATTTGTATGGAATAGGGAAGTCTTGCGGGGTGTGACACTGTCAGCTGAATTGTTCTTATTACTTGCTCAGTGACATTACGTCGTGTCCCAGCACTGCTCTGAGAACCTCAAATCTCACAAAACTGTTTTCACAGTTCAGAAATGTTGTTTACTTCTAATGAAAGTTGTGCAGGTCATAGATAGATGACAAATGTAGCTATTCAGAATTTTTTATGTACTTACTACCTTCAAAACTTGTTATTCAAACACTGGTATCAAACTGTGATGGTTATCACTATTTAAACCTGTCTTCCACGGTGTTTTTAGAATAAAGTATGTGATTATGTTTTTAAGTACATCAGAAAGCTAACAGTGCTCATATCAAATTCTGTCTGTGCAAGGGGAAAGTATGTTGATGTGTTAAAGACTGGTTTTTACTTTGTGTGTGTGTATACGTGTGCTTCTTTTCATTTATTATTTTGTATAACTATTCACACAATAGATTGAAAATAATAAATATGACTTATTGTGGATAGTGTTCATATATTCGTTGGTCTAAACCAGTGGTTCCCAAACGTTTTCGGTCCACCGCCCCCTTGGTTCCATATACAGACCCACAGCGCCCCCTACCTTTTTGAAAAAAACATAAATGCGCTTTTGTTTCCACTTTTATTTTATATTTAAAAAATTGTTTAAATTATATTATAAGAGTTAAACTTAATATTTTATGTGTTAATTAATAAATAAAAATTTATTATATTTTTATGATTAACAATAATTTATCTAGCAGCAGTTTATTAAAAAATAATATGTGCTTGAATAAGATTCATAAATTGAAATACTCAGACATTTAGTTTATTTTTTTATTTTTAACAAAAAATTAATTTATTTGAATTTTATTATAAAAATAAATGCACTACTTGTCTACTAGCGCCCCCCCCCCCCTGTGATAATAACAGCGCTCCCTTCTACCTCTCGTACCTATTAGCACCCACCTCGGTAATCCCACCGCCCCCCCAGGGGGCGGTACCACCCACTTTGGGAACCACTGGTCTAAACACTCCATAACACACCGTATCAGGGACTGGATCTGTTGCCACTCTCAGATATAAAGGTTATGCTCAGTTGGGCCCCTTTGAATGATGTAGTCCCAATCACTGAACCAGTAGGGGCCCAGCTGAGCAGGAACCTTTATACCTGATGAACAAAACAGTTCCAATTTCCGGAACATTTTGGTTGAACACAAAAAACACAGTGGCCAAAATAATTATGATATTGTAATATGCTGTTGTCTGAAGCATTTATACTTATGAATGCTGGTTTGATGTAGGACTCAGAATAAAGGAAGGGGTGGAGACAAGAGTGATATGTTTAAGGACAGTCTGTCTGAAGGTTTGAAAGCCGACAAGTCGTCTTCTTCAGAAGAAGAAGAAATCGGGGACATTAATATTGAGGAAGATGAGGATGAAGAACAGATTATTCAGAAGAGACGAAAACAGCGAGAAGAACTCTTGAAGGTAAATTTTAATTGCTTTGGACTTTTAAGTCTTGCCAGAGTTGGCATATTTACGGTTGATATAAGTGATTGAGTGCCGACACGGCCTAAGAATTTTATGCTGCACATGGTTTTCTCATTGTTAGGTTGCTCGTGCGGGCTGTAGAGCTGGATGTTGAAGTTGAAGGTTGCTCGTGCATGACAATGTGCAGTCCAGAAATATAAAATTTGTTATACTTTCTGTTGTATCAAGTTTCAGGATACCAGGCATGAATATTATCATCCCATTTTAAACAGAATTAAACTGCTTTCGCTGGACTGCAGGGTGAAGAGAAAGGGACTCTTGAATGTAAATTTAGGTACTGTATATTAACCCTTTGGTGCTCAAAGTTATATATGTGTAACGCGCAGCGTGATGCCTGAAATGTCGAACGTCATATAATTATGTCCACTCTTGTGAAGGGGGCATTTAAATTTCTGTCTTGTGAACATCACTATGGGCATTTAATTCCAGCACCAAAGGGTTAAAATATGCTATGGCTGAAAAGCATGAAAAGTTCATGTAGTGTGGTATTAGCATTGTTTTAAAGTATGAAAAGTTACGAAGGATATTTAGGAGACAATACTGTAGTCAGTACAGTGACTAGGGTGGAGACTGGACAAGCCAAGGTTTGACTCCCACCAGGGGCAGAATATTTCTGTCTTTTCCAGGATGTCCACAATTGTTCTGGGGCCCATGCAGCCTCCTATTCGTTGGGTACTGGTGGCAATTTCCCCAGGGGTAAAGTGGCCAACTCATCTTCATCTGGTGCTAAGGTTGAGAGTGAGTCTGACCATCCCTCTGCTTTCCCTATATGCCTTCATGGCTTGGGCAGGGTCAAGTTTACCTTTACCTTTATGGAAGTATATTCTGATATATTGTTTGTAAACTGGTCAGAGTATTGTTGAACTACTTTTACTATGTTGGTGATTTTTAATTTCAGAGATTGGGAGCCATAAGTGAAGACTCGAATATGTCCATTATCAATGTGTCAGATCGAAGCAGCCCCTCAGAACGGCCTACTGTGATGTCAGATGATAATGATCAGTCGTTTGAATCAAATGAAACCAGCCAGCCAAAACAAATGGATAAAGAAGTTGTAGAAAAAAGAAAATCAAGGTTCACTTCTCATGGTGCAACAGAAGAAGAGAAAGAGAAATCAAATAAACAAGAGAAGCATGAGCGGAAGGATGGGAAGAAGAATGAATGGGATATGTTTGCAGAAGCTGACACTGTGGAGCAGTATAATGTACGGTTTTAGCAGTTTGTTGATGATTGGAATGTATTTGTTATGAGATTGAGTGATGCTGTACATCCAGATACAAGTACGCATAGTTGTTGTAGCTATTTACAGGCATCTTACAAGAATGTTATGTGGTAAAGAGTAAAGCAGTTGTGCCAAAGTATTTTCTTAAAAATTATTTGGAGTACATCACAGTTTTCAATTAAAGTAAATTCTTCTACAGAGCAGAAATAGTGAGATAAGAGAGTGTTTTCATTTTGGCTTCACCACTTTTGTATCGTGATTTAAAGTTCTAATATTAGATGCAAGATTATTGGGTAAGTTAATTCTCATATAATAGATGCTTGTCAGGTATTGAGATGGGGTTAACATTTGGCACATGTTTGTCTCATGTTTACACTGTGTGTTTCTGAATTTCTTTGAAATTTGTTTCCCTCCCCTCATTTAAAGTGTGTATGAAGGAAATTAAGAAAGTTATTAGTAAATAGTATGTATGTGTGTATGTATGTATATATAAAATCAGTAGTCACTATTTGCTGTGAAGTGTTGTAATAGCAGATTATTATTTGATGTGATTGTAGAGTCCGAGCACAGTGGACAAATTGCATGGCGGTCCTGAAAACCCTAACCTCACAGACAACTGGGATGATGCTGAGGGTTATTACCGTGTTCGTATTGGAGAAGTGATGGATGGACGTTATGTGGTATATGGTTATACTGGCCAGGGAGTGTTTTCCAATGTGGTCCGGGCCAGAGATGGAGCTAGGGGCAATCAGGACGTTGCGGTGAAGATAATTCGCAGTAATGAAATCATGTGAGTTCACATGTTTGAGGTAACAGGTGGACTGGTGTATTGTATTTAGTTTTATACTTTGTGTTTTATTATGTAATTAGAAATTAGAACCATTTTTTTTTATTTTCATAGATTTTTTGGTGCCCTGGCGCGTCAGTTTGTTGATAGTTTCTCCCGATGTAATGTGATTTTGACTTTTCACGTAAAGTTTTTTTATGGATGACCAAAAGTAACAGAATTCTTTGTGTAAAAGCACCTGAAATGAATGGTGTTAAAATTCTTTGAATTACAGTTTTTCTCTAATAATTTAAGGAATTGAAAGCACAGGAGTAACAGTAATGAGTAGAATTTTGAGTTACATGATTTCAGTTTTGGGAAAATAGCTGCAGGCTGGGGGATATCTGTGCTGGTTATTGAACTGATAAGACCTTGTTGGTGTATGTATGTACCTGTCATTTGAATTCTCACATTCAAGGTGTTAGAAGTAATTATATCCTTTCAACTGGTACTTATGCACGAAGTTGACGTCATGTCACAAGTAATAAACAGTAATCGTTATCAGACAGCAAAGTGAGTTAGTACAGAATGTTTTGTATTGGCCTGTATTTGTTTATGCTGTACAGTTAGTTGGTCTTACTATATGCTTACGACGTGAGAAAAATGTTGAGGCATATTTATTTATTTATGTAGAATATCAATTTAGTAGAATTAGTGAAATGTGTTAACATATAATGTTAAAGTTGGTGACTTCCTCTTTACTTAATTAAGCACCGTGCTGTGGAGATACACAGGGGAATGAACGTATGGCTGTGCATATTATTGCTTTGACGTGGGTACTAGATGAAGGTGCTTGGTATCTTCATGCTCTGGCCGCATCACCCCTAGGAAAGATTGTCTGGAACCCACTGGGCAGGAGGCTGGGTGGGTCTCGCAGTCTGGCTGTTGTTCGGAACAGAAAAGTCTCTTCCTTTGCTAGGAACTGAATTCCAGTTTCTTGGTCATGCATCCTGTAGCCTAGTCCCTGTGCTGACAGAGCTATCCCAGCTCATAGTGTTGTATGATTTAGATCAGTCTCATGTACATCATCGAGGTCACTGAATCGGTGCTATGTAAATTATCCAGGACTCTTAATAAATCTTATAAGTGTACTGAGAATTGAGAAAATTAATACTAATTCTCATTTACTATATTTTCTCATTACAGGGTTTTTTTGGTGGTACTGTTTCTGAACTTGGCTTCTTACACTAGTGAGCCTTGTGCATGCACACACTTGCATGTATACTGGATACATAAGAGCACATAAATTGATTATATACTGAGGTTTTCTGGAGTGTTGGTGCTGCATGGTTTAGTGGATAGATCTTGGGTGTTCCAGGGGAACTGCTGCTTTCATCTTTGTTCTGGACTCTTCTACCCTGAGAGTGGTGTGGTAGGTTTGACCAGATTCTTGGTAGGCTGCACAGTGCTGCA
Source organism: Reticulitermes speratus (assembly GCA_021186555.1). Lineage (NCBI taxonomy): Eukaryota > Metazoa > Arthropoda > Insecta > Blattodea > Rhinotermitidae > Reticulitermes > Reticulitermes speratus. The sequence continues at coordinate 5,146,899 of JAJKFL010000042.1, forward strand.
GGGAATTGTAGTTTCTTACTGTGTGTGTTTGTTCTCAGTTTACTCTTATGGTATTTAAGCATCCAAGTGAAAGGCCATTATAGAACCGGGCATTTGTGTCAGTTTTAGGCATGTTCACTAAGTTGCAATAAGCGACCGCTTGCTGCATAATCCTCTCCATCTATCATTTACGTGGAACAACTTGGCTTCCACAGAACAGGTTTTCATTAAATTTTATATCGGGGGGGACTTTTTATCAAACTACGTGAAAGTAGTTCAGATTTGGTTAAATCAGACAACAGTATCAGTTACTTTACATGAAGACATATGATGACATAAGTACATTAATTATATCTTGCTGAATTCTTATGGGAATGAGAAAAGTTTCATATGAAAGTTGTAGAGAAAGTCAAAACACACATTTCTCAACTAATAAATTTGTTTCTAATAACCATGCTGTTAACAAGAGGATTGTGAAAGATGTGACAGACGTAGACAGGCAATGGGTGCTGTAAATTGGAGCAAAATGTTGTGATTGTCATGACAGGTAATTAATAAAAAAAATACGGATATTGAATCATGATATAGAATACTCGCTGCTTTTGAGTGGGTGAACCTTTGAAGTTTATGTTTTGCATGACAGATAATTAAGGCAGAAGTATGTACCATCATAATATTGCTTTATACATGATCATTATTACATCATAATATGGTTCCACAGATGGTAGATTTAAATTTGTTCCTGTGTGACTTGATAATGAGTGTTGTAAACGTCATGTTGTGATGTCACATTCCTATGCAGTTAACAGTTTTTTTCTTCTTGCAGTTTACATGGTGCATAATTAACTCTTTGGCGCCGAAGGTCAGCTATAGTTGTTGCACTGTGGAATGTTGAGAAAGCTGAACAACCACTGTTGTCTTTGGGAAATTAAGTGCAATGTAATGGGTGGGACGTTTAAATCTGGATGTTCTGCAGGGTGCACTGGGCACTGAATTCTGGCACCAAAGGGCTAAGGAAAATAAAATAGTGTAGTTGTAATATTTAATATTTATTGCATATATCTAGGAATATGAGATTCTATGTGTAGAGATTGATTATGAAATAACTTACAAATCGTGTATGAAATATTGTTTGTAAGTCATAAATTACAGAATATTGCGACTGGTTGAAACTTTGAGGTTATGTGTGACCCATAAATTGAACAGAAGCAAAATCAGCATAGGTGTATAAACAAGACTTTTTCCAAAGAAATGTAGTAACAGACCCTTATAATTCTGCAATATACCGTATATTCTCGAATCTAATCCGCACCCAGTTTTTGGCGACTTCTTAAACGAAAAAAAAGTTAGTTCGCGATTCTAATCCTCACCTTTCCTTCATCCACCCCTTGCCCACGGGGCGACTGATTGAATAATATTGGATGTTACCAATGCGTTAACCTTTAGCGGCTGGACTTATTTCTCAGCTTTGCCCTTTAAATCGAGATAAGTGGCCTACTTTACGGCACAAGCCCTGTGTGATCGGGTCTGCGGTCCCCGCGTTGGCCGTTTAAACTTTTGCGCTATCGTTAGAAAAGCTTTAATATTATTTTATTTGGAAGAGATAAAATGGTGGAATTACTTCCATTTTGTAGAAAATGGAACACGCTTTTAGCAGAGCACTTTAGAAATTCAGCATGTATCCTTACTGCCTAAATAAACAAAATGCAATTTCATATTCTTGTGAATTTGAATTTTATGTCGTCATTTTTGTGTAAATAATATAATAAAATAATAGATTATTGTATTGTATTGTTCTTACGTTGTTTATTAATTACGTTAATTACGTTATTGTTATATTGTACAGCAGCTCAATCATTTTTCCAAAATCCAGCTCTAGACCGCGAATCTAATCCGCACGCGAATCTAATCCGCATCTGATTTTTTAGCCCTCTAAAACTGTAAAAAAGGTGCGGATTAGATTCGAGAATATACGGTATATGCATTTGTGGAAAGCAGAAGACAGATCTGCGTGGGCTATCATCCTGAAGGAGGCATTGTTTAAACCATAAGAACCGTATGCCAATGTGAGAGGAAGAATATATGCAGTTGTGAACATCATAGAATGTAACACTCTGTGGGTTAAATGGTGTGATTGAGAAGAGTCTGGGATTTTACATCCAAACATGCTTCAGTGTTACGTTGTATGTGCATTTCCTGGCTTGTTAGTGTTCTGTTGCTGCATATTTAAACATGCTGCACCTGCACTCACTTCCTGTAAGACGTGAGCACAGCTGGAACCCCCACCAAACAAACATGCATACACATCATTTACATGCTGTTAGAAGTTTGTACTGTGCATGCAGAAATCACATGCTACTTTGATATTTGGTTTTTTTTTAACAGGCTTTAATTTTCAAGTATGTCTACCAGTACATGAAAGGAAATAAGACTCTGGGGTTGGAGTACAGGTTGGTGAATGTGTCATGATGTCATTATATTTCTGGCTTGTGGTATTGCAGTACATTGTAATCTAGCCTGCAGGCTGTGTCGTTCTTTACAGGCTGCTCTGTCACTATCAGGGGAGAGTTTGTCATTCTGTGGCTGGCTAGAGGGTGAAGACAAGTTACCCTACATCACTTAGCGACACTGGGAATCTCGTAAGCTAAGATAAGTCAGATTGAAACTTTTGGAAATGGAGGAAATTTATGTGGCTTCAAAAGTTTTGTATTTTATGTATGTGCATGAATATTATGCAGGCCAATGCATAACTTACAGTTGAGACGTACGTTAGGTGTTGCAGATGCAATTTTGCAATTAGACTAATGTACAGGATTTTATATATATAATGGAGTTGTGAACTTTCAAGAGTTTCATGACAGGTGGGGAATTTTTTCATCTTCCAAGTGACTATTAGCTTCCCAAGAAGAACTATACTTTGTGGAGTTCATTGTGGACTGAGAGCAAAGTACCATATTTACCTGAATATATGACGATTTTTTTTCCTCATTGTCAGAAAAATGAAGGCTGACCTTATAATCCTGCACAAAGGTAAACATTTTCTGTATAGATGTTCTGAAAATTGAAGATTGTGAAGGGGGTTGTCCTATATGCAGTGTCATTTTATGTCTGGGTAAATATGGCACTATCTCCAAGCAAGGTGGCTTGTATTATGTGGGTACCCAGTTTGAATCTTGGCCATGATTCTGCCAGTTCTGACTGACATTTTTTATGGTTTTGCTGAGGCCCTCCAGCCACATGATAGTACCTTAAATTAGGCCACGATCACATCTTTCCATGTTGTTTCAAACCCATTTTTCTGTATCGTTGTACCATTTGATACAGCGTAGTCAATGTTACTGTGAGCGTCCTTAAATAAACTCCACATAAGTAGATAAGTACTTCACTGTTGATTACTGAGTTGTAATGTGGTTGAATTTTACCGTGCATTGATGTCCTGTAATTGTGGCTGTTTTGTATATCCAGGCACAAAACTGGCTTGAGAGAGTTAGAAGTGTTGCGACGTCTTAATGATGCTGACCCTGATGATAGATTTCATTGCCTGAGGCTGTTCAGACACTTTTTCCATAAGAACCACTTGTGTATGGTTTTCGAACCTCTGAGTATGAATTTACGTGAGGTGAGTATAATATACTTTTAATTATGTTTGTTAAGAAATGTATTGTTTATTTTGTTAAAACTTAAGTGAAAAATTGTTGTTGAGGCAGGAACCAAATCTGCAGGCTTTTTTGACTGGCACTGGGGTGTTGCAGGAGGTCACAGGATCAGTTCTCAGTTCTTATGTTGCCTTCTCTTAGTTTTCTTGAGTTCCTCCGGACAAATACTAGGATCGTACCTTGGGTCAAGCTGTGGCCACTTCAAAATCTTTTCTGCTCATTCACTGACCATTCCGTCATTGGGTGCTACACAGTCTGCTGATTGTGTTGTCAAATGATAAGTAAATTAAGTGAACTTAAGTTTCCATTATGTAGGGTACATATGTGAGCATCTCATGTTGGTTTATACAGTGGAAACACTGTTCTCAGATTTTATTTTCTTCCATTTAACTCATTTTTACCAGCATGGGAATGTGCTCAGGCATTTGCTGGCCAAGGTCAGGAAATGTCAGTTTGTTGCCTAATAATGTTTATTAAGAAACAGTGTAACTGGGAAACTGTACAGTATTTCGTCCAACTAATTGCACATGTTACCGTAAATAACTACAGTGTTTGTTATTTTTTGATGCTGCTGCTACATGTGTTGGCCTCTACAGGCCATCTTCAGGGAGGTCATTTATCTCCTGTAGGAGCAGCGTCACAAAATAACAAATAGTTATTATGGTTACATGTGCAGTTAGCTAGACTAACTACTGTACTGTCAGTCTATTGCATGGAATATGGATAATGTGAAATTTGTAAATGTGAAACATTTAGTGCCCTACCAGTACAGGTCAAGTTATGTGATGACACATGTAATGTGAATATGTATGGTACTGCACACAACCAGGAAGGTAGTACAATTCTACCAGACTACCTGGTGTCACATCTCAGAAGACAGGGATCCTTAGTGTCACCACTGTGATAACCTCAAACCTCACTTTGTCTTTGTTTACAGGTTCTGAAGAAGTATGGGAAGGATGTCGGGTTGCATGTGAAAGCCGTGAGATCATATAGTCAGCAATTGTTTCTGGCTTTGAAGTTACTGAAGAAGGCTAATATTCTTCATGCTGATATCAAGCCAGATAACATTTTGGTTAGTATTCATATATTATATCAACAGAAATGTATGCTTTCATTAAACAAAACAAGAATGGGTCATCTTCTATAGAAAGTTGTGTTTGCTGAAGGTTTAGTTTAGTGTGGAATATGATTTTGCTAAGTTGTATTTAGAAATTTTGCAACATGTTGATTTATGATGCATGTTTTATTTTTCTAACTGTAGGTCAGTGAGAGTAAACTTGTGCTCAAACTGTGTGATTTTGGTTCAGCGTCACATGTGGCTGAAAACGAAATCACTCCATATCTGGTGAGCCGTTTCTACAGAGCTCCAGAAATAAGTAAGTTTCCATAAAAGGACATTGTTTTATGAAATCTGCGGTCTTCTGGGGTATTACGCAGCGTCGTGTGGCAGTTGTTTTACCGACATTTCGGGACAACGTATCTGTCTCATCCTTACGGGTCAAGAGTCTTGAGTAGCAAAGTAGGAAAACCCCAGAAGACCATAGATATCATCAACATCGTGGCGGAAGCCTGAAATGAACATTGTTTTATGTCAGCAAGAGTCTTACAGATTAGTGCATTTCTTTATTGATGTGAACACTTAAGAGTTAGAATTTAATTTCTAGCACTTACAACTTGTTTCAGCTATTTATAATCCAGAAGACTATACCTTCTTTGATGAGGAAATAAGACTGGTTATGTTGCATTTTATTTTCATTATGGAACTGGCACTATTTAAGGTAATTCTCTTGGACTTTTTGTTTTAACATTTGTTGTATGTATATAAAAACACGACATTTCAGAAGTGGGTCTGTTTCCATCTTTGGGTAGATGCAGTATGAAGACATTTCAACTGTACCGGGTCCCTCGGTAGAGCTGCCGTCATACTCTGTGACCAGCCAAGTTTCGGTCAGTAATTATGCCTCCAACTTTAAAGACTGAGGATATGGTAATGTGCTATGTGGTCAGGGTGGGAACAGTGGTGGACGTGTGATTATCGGGGGAAGACGAATAAACTTAGCGAAAGACCAACCCCATTGCAAGTTTGTCTATCACAAATCTCTCGCGAAGTAATCCAGGATTTTACCCGAGGTTCTGCTGTGACAAGGAAGCATCTGTCTGCCTGGGCCATGGCATGGCCACCTTGCTCACATGAAGGCAGGTATTTTTGAAACGTATTGTTCTAAATTAAAAATGTAGAATGATGAAGAAAGTCCAAGAGGAGAGCCTTCAGTGCTGCGTCGCACTTAATGTCAGATAACTTTAAACATATATCACTACTGACTATTGATACATTAAACTGAATGTAAGAAGCCAGTATCAGTGAAATAGCATTATTATACTTCTGCTTGCAGAGTGTGTGTGATGGTTTTAAACAGTAAGTGTGGTTACTTTCTACATCTTCTATTGCGAATTTAAGACGACCTCGCATATTTAAGCGCCAAATGTAAGGAAAAAAAAAACCACGCCTTGCATTCGAGTAAATACGGTATATGAGTGCTGGGTTAATTAAGACAGTCTTCTGTACGTCTCATCACCTAGGCCTTGAGGATAAGATGATTTAACCCTTTTGTGTCCTCTTTTGGAAGGCTTCTTGTATTCTCATATTCACACATGTCTACTGTTAGAAGCCATCAGGATCACACGCTGTGCTGAGTGTTATATCTTTTTATTTTACATACTTTGGTGTTTTTAATAGTAGTTCACATACAGGAACAAGAACTCTCTTTCTTTGTTTCTTTCTGTCTTTATTAATTTTGCACATTTTGCTTTCTTAATTTTGTAGTTGGTATGAGTGAGGTTAGAAACAAAAGAATGATAAAGAGTTAAACTAATAATGAAATGAGTCTGTTAATGTAACATGCGGTTTTCAGTTTTAGGCATTCCATATGATTTTGGTATTGACATGTGGTCCGCTGGTTGTACCATTTATGAACTGTATACTGGGAAGATAATGTTTTCTGGCAAAACCAACAATCAGGTAAGGTATTACAGATGCTTATGGAATTCTACATTAGTGTTATAGCACATGACGTTTTATGTTTGTAGTTTAATGCTTTGGACATCACGGCCATCATCACGGTTTTGTACTAAAAATATGTCATTTTAGAAGTTGGTTTTGTCGACCTCGGTGTACTAGTGGTTAGCGTGTTCGCCACTGGACCCAAGGTTCGCGGGTTCGATCCCGACCGAGGTCGATGGATTTTTAAGGGTGATAAAAATCCGGAGCACCACTTCCTTCGTAGGGGAAGTAAAGCCGTCGGTCCCATGTCGTAGATTTACGGCATGTAAAAGAACCTTACGGGCATGAATAGAAATGTTTCGTAAGCAAAATTTAGCGGCCATTTCTCACCCAAGTCTCCTGACTGCCTGCCAGATGGCTCTGGCAGTCACATCAGGATTGAGTTGAACAGCGCGGCCAGTCGGCTGGTCTCCGAACTGCCACAAATGCGCAGACCACGTAACCTCGGAAAGAGGAGGCCCAGGCCCATATAGGGCTGTCGAGCCATGGTTATTATTATTATAGAAGTTGGTTTTGCTTCTGCATTCAGGCAAAAGAGGGGCTTAATATGATGGGTCTTTTGTAAAGAGCTGCTCTTTATTGTTAATGATAATCAGTTGACACATTGGTTTACATCTAAGCAAGGTCTATACATCTGCATGTGTACTGTAGATGTTACCTGAAATTCTGAGCATTTCTGTTGTCTTATTTTGTTCATGCCTTAACCAGCTCCTGGTTTCACAGGTACGATTGGCTGAATACCATATTTGTCAGAATATGAGAAATTTTTTCAAATTTATCATCTGGAATATGGGGCAGCACCTAATAATTTCTTACAAAGTTAAATGTATTCTGTTAAGGTATTTTTCTGAAAATTGAAAATTGTGAATATTTGGGTAAACACATTACTTCATTGTGCGAATCTGACTCTTCATTTCTTTGTATTGTGGTTAACACTGCTTCCGTTTTGCATGAAGCAGTGAAGCACAGTATTATACATGACAAAATACAGTACAGTGTTTGGAATTCTCAACCTTCAAATGTTTATTAGTGTCAGGCTGAATATTTTTGTTTTTAATTACTGTACATGGTCTTAGTATTATTGCAAGAGAACATATTTTATGTTCACTAATATGACATGTTTTGTAAAATTGAATTTTGCAATAAATGTGAGGCCCATCCAGAAAGTAAGAAGTGATCATGTGTAGTGGCTGCGCACATGATGCACGCACTCCCTGTGAAGGTCTTTTGTCTTGTGTATGTCAAGGGGAATGTGTTTTGTCATATGGTGTCAATTTTTTCCCCATTCGCTGTAGTTTTGAAAGGTGAACGCAAAAATTGAAAATTCTGCTACCTGTGACGTGCGGTCGGTGTTACGACTTTCTGGCACTAAGTCTGGCAGAAATTCACAGGCATATTGTTGAAGTGTATGGTGAAGGTGCAGTGAGTTAAGGGAATGTGGGGAAATGGTATCGGTTCTTCAGAGAAGGCCAAACTAATGTGCATGCCAAGGAACAAAGTGGGTGTGCTAACAATTCAATTGGGAAATTTGTGATTATCCTGCATACAGTCCCAACCTTCCATCAAGTGATTATCACCTGTTTCTCCACCTCAAGAAATTTTTGGCCAGCAAGAGTCTGTGGAGTGTCCAAGAGACAAAAGATGTTGTGCAGGACTGGCTGACAGGCCTGGCGGTGAACTTTTTAAAATGAAGCCATACAAAGGCTGGTCCCACAATACGACAGGTGTCTTAGTTTACATGGTGATTATGTGGCCGAGTAGTTTAATGTAGGTACCCACCTGTTGCAATGCAGATACTTTAAAAAAATTCTTTCAATGCTTTTTATACGCAACTGGTTCTTACTTTCTGGACACTCTATGTAAATTGGTTACTCTGTACATATGTTGACACATGCACATGTAAGTGCACACAAGCATGCATGCACATGCGCGTGCACACACACACACACACATCATATTGGGATTTATTTAGGAATATAAATATTTTCCAGGATTGAAAATTTTGCTGCTTCCCTGTGTTCTCTGTCTGTGAGGAATACAGTACTCTTACAGATAACAGGCTAGCTATTTTAATTGTATTTAACCTTGTAAAGCACAGTGCTTACTGTAGGTACCACCTACTTTATCATTAAGATACTGCATTTTACCACACAGTGTATTTGTTTTGTTTGATTCCCGCAATAAACGATGATTTTCCTGTACATCATCATCCAGTTGGTCTTGGTAATGGAGGTGGATTGTATGTTCTCTGTTACCCATTATTTACATTAACTTTGTGCTTCAAAGATGTGCCATGGCTGAGGTGGTAAGTTGCTGGACACCATGGATGCCTGAGTTCGATCCAGGGCCAGTCTATGTGAGGTTTGTGCTCGACAAAGTGGCACATGGACAGGTTTATCTCCGATTATTTTTGTTCTCCCCGGGCTTATCATTCTACCAATACTGCATACTCATATTTGTCTTAGTACTACTCTTGTCAGAAAGGTAGGCAGGTGCAATCTGGGAACACGCAAAAGAAGCTATGCTCTTTCAGACAGTGTTGAGCATTGGATGGATGCTTTGACATTGTTTTTGTGTTTCAGAGGGTTAAAGTGATGTTATGTGCTTTCAGATGTTGAAATTTTTCATGGATTTAAAAGGGAAGATGCCAAACAAAATTATAAGGAAGGGATCATTCAAGGAACAGCATTTTGACAGCAACTGCAATTTCTTGTATCATGAGGTTGATAAAGTGACTGAACGAGTAAGTATTAAGCACTGTGATTTTAGTTCGTCCTTCTGTAAAGAGGTTTGTTGTGTGAGTGTAAAGAGTATGTCCAAAAACTAATTTTCCTGTCCGTTTCCTGTTTCCTACCACAGACCAAAGAGATGATGCCCAGAGAAATGAAATTTATTTCACACTGTTGCCAGTATGTATGGTAGTTACAGCTGATAGTGATGTACAAGTATTGCCATAGAGTTTTGGGATGCAGTTCATATCTTAATGTTCATTCTGTTTTCTTTTAATTACATGAACGAACTTTAATTTCTGAATGAGTGACATTGTGTCTTTAAATTTCTGGCTGATATACTGTGTATGCTGTGATACTCTGTGGATTGGACCTACACACTGACCAAAAATGGTTGCTTCTGCTTCAATTCACTAAGGATAGAATTTCAGTATGTCAACACAAATTTATGTTGTATATCGCTGCACTGAGGAGCCCGTTTATGTGGTAGAATCATGTTTTATTCACCACCCTCTCATCCTTTCTTCCATATTCATGGTTCTGGTTCGTGGGTTATCTCCATTGTGACTCATTTCCCTTTTGTGCCCTCTTCAACAGTCTGTTCTCCTGCTTGCATGACTGAAGTCATTTTTGTGGCCTTTAGTATATACTTCATTATTATGGCTACTGTGCAGGTATGTGAAGGTACATGTTCTGTGATGCCAGTTGAATAAATTACAGTAAGTCCCCAGTGACGCAGATTGAAGTTAACTTGGATGCAGGAATATTTTTGGTTAAAGAATTTAGGCACTTGGATTTCTGTGGTCAATAATACAAGATATACAGGGTTTATATACGTATTACAATACATTATAATATCTTATGGTATGTTATGTTATACCTTTTTATTGTTTGTGTATTTTTTATTTTTGCTTACATTGAAATTGCTTTCCTTATAGTCTCTGTGATTTTGCGCTGCCCTCTTTTAGGTTTAAATGTCCACTGAAACGAACATACATGTCAAAAAATAAGTTGTATTTAACCGTTGTTGGACTAAGACAGTTTTCTGTTGGAACAAATTAACCACGAAGGTCAGGGACTTACTCTATTATATACAAAATGCCACAATTTGTTTCTGTACATAACAAAACTGACAGTTTATTTTGTTATGCTCTGTGTGTCATTTGGATGTTGCTGTATGGTTTAATCATTCTCTGTCAAGTCTCATCTTTGTAGAATAAAATCCAGCATTCCAGAAGTTTCCACGGGGATGTGAAGCAGTGCAGTTCCATCTTCCATGGTCCTCCTCCTCTATTTTATACTGCGATACAGAAGCCTTCATTACATTAATGTACAGCTAAATGTTTGATTAGAGATTGTAATGGTACTCAATGTAACATCGCAGTGCTTGGTTTTGTGGGGGAAAGAGGGGGATCAAATTGACTTGAACCCATACCCGTTCATTTAACAGCAAAGGGGACTGTTTTTCTGAGTTTTCATTTCGTTAAATTGACTTACATTCACACTGCAGTCAACCTCTGAAGTCATTTTGTAGATCCAAGACCAGCTACGTTGGTCAAGACAACATGAATTGAGACAGTTTTTTTCCATAAGTGCAATTTGAAAGAGGGACAGTGGTTCCAATCTACTGTATTTTGACCAAGTACATTATATATTCATACATATGATAAATTTACAAATTATATGAAATCTGATGAGCAAATGACAGTTTAAGAGGAGGCACTTCCTCTTGAACTGTAGGCAGGTCATCTGGATTATCCTCTCCAATGTCCAGCAATACAGGTGACGAACAAGTCTCCGAATGTGACTTGAAGAAATCAGGCACTCAAGTCTGGCAAGACAAAGACTTTTTCTTCTGTTTCAGAATCTCCTCTTAACAATCAAGCGTCCTCATAATTCTTTTTCTAATTGTTGCTGTTTGCTGCTCGTTTCAATCGTTGTCCCCCAAACACCTTGATATCAACTTCAGTCAGTGTAAGCCCCTCGCTGAACTTTGAAACCATCATGGTCCTCTCCCTGGGCTCAAGCTGACGTCCCCAAACTTCTTCAACGGTGCTTTGTTTCCGAATTTCAACAGGATGGTTGAGTGTGAGGTGATGGGAATTCAGAAACTTGAAGGCCTCTTCAGCATTGTATATATGAATTTGCACATTTGTGGTCTGGGGGCAAGTGACGTAAGTTAGGGGGTTTCTGTATTCCTGTAACATTATTAGTTCCAAAATACAGCATTACAGACAGTTGTGTACTGTGAATTATACATATATATTTTGTGATGTGCTGCATTTTATTGTGATATTACGCTGTCTTTGTCGTATTGCATGATGCAGGCCTAGGTACTGCATAACTGAAATGTTATGGTTGCAGGAGAAAGTGGTTGTTATGTCAACGTTGAACCCATCCCGAGATCTGCTTTCTGAACTGATTGGCAACCAGAACCTTCCAGAGGATCAATCCAGGAAAGTGAATCAGCTCAAGGACCTTCTGGAGAGAATCCTGATGTTGGACTCCTCAAAACGCATTGCTATCAATCAGGCCCTGACACATCCTTTCATCCAGGAGAAGATTTGAGCAGCTGACTTGTGAGATCAAGGGGTTAATGTTGTTGAGCGAGGTAACTAACCGTCTCGGGAGTGCCTCCAGCGGGGAAGTGTTGCTAAGCTAGTTCATAGGATATTTTCTTGTCTTTGATAATTGCTAGAGAAGAAATGGGGGCCACATTTTTTTTTTTTCAAAGTTAATTTGCTGTAAAACTTTGAAATATATATTCCACAAGCAAAATATCTGCAAAATATGAGACTTTTATTTTATATAATATGAATTGTGACGTGAGGTATAGTTTGCATTTAAGAAATGGAATTCTGAGGTACACTTTGTACGTAATGTATCATTGAGTGAGAACATGTGGGGCAACAATACTAACTGTTCATGTTATTTTAGTATTTAATTTTCCGGTCTTGTTTGAGACTAATTCAGTGAGGTCTTAATACTTAAGTGTGAAAACTCACTCCACAGTATATTGTTTTATTTAATGATGAAAAATTATAGCAAACTGTCATTTGGATAAAAGGCTATAAGGAAAACTTTTAATTGTTTATTACTCTGTTAAATGTCCAGTCTTTTACAATAATAAATAGTCATATTATCCATGCAATACTTCAAATCTCCTTCAGTACCATTACTTACCTTCTTGACAACCAGCATATTTAGTCACAGTAGTAAGGTGAATGTAAGGGAATGTTGAATGGCAAATGTGGGGAAAAATTGACATTAAAAAAGCACTGAAAATATGCTGTAGAAAGGCTACAAGGAATGGAAAATATGTACTAGGGGTTATCAGCACTTTTTGACATTAGACTCCTACTGCAGTGTATTGTAAGATATGTTTCTGAAGCTGGCATGCGGTCTGAAGCAGTAGAATTTTGAAATTAATTTTGTGAAATGTGTGTTGGGTTGTGTCATTTATGTAGGCTTGTGTCTGTGGTACATGACAAAGAGAATTACTTGGCTAGCTCTTTTTGTCAGACCCATTTCACTAGGTTCCTCTCCTTACTTTCACCTGAGGACAGATGCAGGTCCAGTTTCCAAAATGTATTGTTTTTTGGAATGCATGGCAATGGACATTGTCTAGAAATTGAGTAATCATACCCCAGATAAGATGAAGTCATGTTAGTTGTAATTTCATTACCTGGTTTTTAAGGAATGGTGGGAATACACTTGAAGTTCTCAATATTCTTATAGCCATCCTTATTATGATAGTCCTGTTACTATCAAATAGTTATATTGTCTTTGCTGGTTTAGTTCTAAGAATATAAGTGCACTAAAGATAACTTGCCTGTGTTTCCTTAACAAAATAAACCATGACTAAACATAACACAAATCTGAATTACATTTCGGACGTACTGTACCTTTTCGGTTCTTCAGCCCATTTCCAGAGATTCAATTCACATTTTAACCTCTAATTTTAAATTCCTATATTGTTTGTTTGCTTCAAATTGCAGACAGTTGCACGGGTGAGGATTTGAGTGTTCAGGGATATGACGTAACGTTGCTGGATGTCTAGTGATGTGGCATCACATCCCAGGACACTCAAATCATCATCAACAATGCTTTCAGGACTTCAGCTGTTGCAATTGCATGGGTATTTCTTATTTCTTACAGTGTTAGTTATCGGATTAAGATACACATACTGCTTGAGTTTGACATCTTGTATATCATTAATGTGTGTATGTTGGTACTCATGAGCTGTCTTGGTATGTCCTTACATTCTTGTATAGAATCAGAATGTTAGGTAAATCTTGGCAGCTTTCAGGATCACAGACATGCAGGTTTGAAAAAGAAAATTTTGCAAAGTTGTTTGCTTTCACCTGTGATGAATTCGCGATCTTCTGAACTATTTTGAAATTGAGGACATATACATAGCTGGAATTTCCATCGCATTGGTGTTGTGTGGGTCGTTAACTGGAAAGTTCTTACCATTAGCAGGAAACTTTGAATTGACTCATGTTCTGCGGCTGTTACATAAATGAAGCAGTGTGTTTGCCAACTGGTTTGTTCTGTGGAATTACCTCCATCCTACCCACCTTCCTTCCACTACTGCATTATAACATGAAATGGTAGGACAAGTTTCAGTTTTATACATTACCTCAGCATACCTTTATGCTGTTGAGACATTTTGTGATAACTGCAGAAATACTGACTGAAAAATGGAATGTTTGTTGCATGTTCAGTGCAACAGTAAATCAAGTCACAGCTCCTTATACCGTCCTCAACATAAACCATAAGTAGTCCGATTGAGACCCTTTATGGTTATTAAAAACCAACCTTCCATCATTTTTAAGAGGTCTTCCAAACCCTTGGTTTGTTTTTGGTTGATATTTTAATATCTCTTTTTGGAATCCTGCGAACATGTTTTATACGGTATCTTTTCTGTTCTATAAATTTTGTTATTTTTGTAGTTTGTAGTTTCATAATTTCTTGTTTCATTTGCCCTCTAGAGGGGCATATCATGCAGCCCTCCTCATGAACGTATTTCTGTGGATATAAATTTTATCTGCTTATTCAAGTTGTAACAGCAAACGGTTTTTATTTTGTGCATTATTAATGTAAGTGTTTGGTGCTGAGACTAGGAAGCCACTTTTAAATTGTTCTGTACCATATACCACTTTCTGGATTTTGTGTTCATTTTATTATTGCAGAGTTTAGTATTTATTTTATATATTTTTTAGCTTTTGTCACATACTTAATCTTACAGCATATAATGTAGATACGAGAGGTAGCATTGCATGGACTCACAAGCCTCTAGCAAACTGCTCATATCCAATGGTACAACCATAGTACCAGTAGTTTATGTTCCATTAAATTTGTTTTCTCCTTAAATATCAGCCATAATACATAGCAGTTAAAAAATGCATCATGGACAATAATTGCTATAATCTTCAATATTCTTTCAAGCCCCATTGCTGCATCCTTACACAAGCATAGTAATGACTGTTTTCAGCCATTCATTATGTTGTCACAAGGGTGAGGTTGGTAGACTGCTGCATTTGATCGATTGCAGTAAGTCTGAGTACGGTATGTCATGCCAACTCGATTCTCCTTGGGTATGACGTGATGTTAGTTGGTAAATAGTCAACCGGTGTTTTGTAAGAGCTTTCTATCACAGTCTTTAGGGTCTGTGTAAGAAGAGACTGCATAGACCATGAAGATGGAGGCAGCAAGCTCATCTGAAAAGTTGGTAACTACCAACCGACACATTGTCTATCCCAGAAGACCTGAATCTTTTTCGTCACTTTTGTGAACTCCTCATATTCTTGCACAATAAGTCGTGTTCAGAAAATGCCTATAAATACAGCACAAAATGGTCTCAGAAGGGAAATTTAGTGCATATCCTCTCTTCAGTTTCTCTCTTTTTCTGCCAACATTTCTAATTTGACCATCTGATACCTCACACCTCTAGCATTTGAGTCCTATTCACCAATGTTAGTATTGGAAGTGACACAAAATTGTTACCATGGCTGTTCTTGTTCCAGAATACAGGCCGAGCAGCTATGCCCATGTCTCGTTATGGCTGAGTGTGCTGTTAACGTCAGCCCAGATGCTGCAATTGCAGTTTAAAGGTATTGCTGATACAAAATGGAAGGTTACCACAATAGGTTTTGAATTTGTTCCATAGGTTAATGAGAAATATTTCTGCGGTTGCTATGATTGCACGTCAAAAAGCGGAAAAGACAGCAGTGCTTTGTCACATATTTCTGTTCTTCAAAGAATTCCGCTCATAATTTTGCAACGAGTACGTATATTTCAGGATGTACAAATGAACTGTCGACAGATGTGTACTGTTATGTGGAAAAAAATACAGCATGTATCAGTGGTATCATGGAGAATTAACATTGTTACTGTTTTCATATGTTTGCAAGGCTAGAAATGAGTTAATCAGAAACAGCTACAAAATTCATGTTTTAATTTTGCATAAATAATACCGACAGTGAGTATAATGGAAAGTTGGTAACTCTGAGAAAGGTTCTTTGATTTTGATATAAAGTTCACAAGTTTATGTGGATCAGTTCACGGTAAATATGTGAAATTCATATTGCTCAGTTACGACACAGTGTTAGTCCCATATGCGGTTACTGATGCTACAGCAGAACCTGTCGCTTCGAACTTCTACCCTGAACATGGAGGTAGCAGATTCCTCCAAAATCTTATTAGCGTCCTACCAAACTATGCACAGCGTCATAACTCAGGAGGCCACTGCTATGGCAGTCTTGAATCTCCTGTGCTTTAGTACAGCATCCTTTCATTAACGTGTGTAATAAAATAGTAATTTTTCAGGAAGTGCCTGTTGACCTTACTACACGGTGACACAGCTTGGAAACTGAGTAACTCGATACTCCTCTGCATGAACCCAGACTCTTATTATTTTCATTCTTTTTCTTTTTTTAATATCTAATGTCAGCTTTAACTGGTTTTGATGCAGACCCGAGGCCATCCATGAATTGTAAATGCTGATATTAGCATTGCAGCTTTTCTCTGTGGGACCATTGATACAAATGAAACTTAAGTTTGTATTCTTTTTTTTCATCCAGTATCAAAAACGTCATTTTAAAACATGCCGTCTGATTTGAATGCATTTGTGTTTTAGAAACTGATTAAAATGTTGGCCATATATTCAAGGCTGGATGAATGTAAGAATATTTGACTGCACGTGTTTGTGGTCTGTGTGTAAAAATACTGTCTAATTTACACTTTCTTTTCTAGCAAAACGGCCTCTTCGTAATGGAGATGCTTTGAAAATCAGTTTGGACTGTTTGGCAACAATGGAATAGCATTTTGAAGGTATACTTCTGTCAGCATTTTCTGTTTCCTTTGTTTTCCCCCTTTTCTATTGGCTTTGTTACATAACCAGGTAAGTTCCAAGGGCACAGGTAAGGTTGGTAACTATTGTTCCTGCCTGTGTTTTCATAGACATGTTATACATATGTGGGATCTTAAATGACTGTTTGTTTTGAGTCAGGAAGAGAGGTCTAAAATATTCTTAATGCTGTGTTTACTGTATTTATTCTGATGAGGCCATTTTGAATTTTGATTACCAGCTGAATGCATGCAGTTTACTGTGTCAAAAAATAGAAACACCCTTTCCTTGTAGCTGTAGTCTTTTGAAGGCTTCCCTTTACCAAATGTTCCAGACTTTTTCATGTTTCCAGTAGGCACATTTGAGAATTAAGATTACATTTTTGCTGTAATTTGGTAGCTAGTCTTCAACCCTGCAGAGGGGGGGCAGCAGTCTTCCAAAACAAGTGGAGGGGGCCAATCCATGGGATTTCTTTCTGTGACATTAGTGTAGTTACAATCCTGCAAGTAATGGCTGTTGTTTAGTCTGTGTGGATACATGTGTTGATTGTGTGTGTTGCTGGTGAAGTACTTGTAACTGATTCATGCTCAAGTGTTGCAGTCTCTTCTGGAAATGGCTGTGTGAAGAACAGTGATTCGTTACGCTTAAGTTCTGTTATGATTCTTGAAACGGAATAATAAAGAAAAATATTCTTTATTAATTTGATTTAATTTGGTTTTTTCTAACCTTTGGGTTCCATTTTAAAGAGGAACATACTTGGACAGTAACTAACTACACATAGTTTTTAAGAAGCTAACAGCTGCTTAGCTAGTGTATAAAGTCCTTTCCTGTCATGGAACTTGAAGGTTCATTGCTGTGTTTACAACAGCCCATCTGTCGACCCTTCCATAAGCTTCATGAATCCAGTTCACACCCACAAACTGTGTTTCTTTGAGATCAGTTTTAATATCCCCCCCCCCCCCAATATGTGAATAGTTCTCCTTCAGTATTTTCAACCAAAACACTGCATTTGTCTTTCCTGCATGCTACCCACTCAGCCCATCACATACATAACATATGTTGCAGATTACAAATTATGAAGTTCCTCCTCATGCAGTTGTCTCTATCCTGCTCTCGCTTCCCCCATTTCTGAGGTTTGAATCTTCTCTAACAGTGGATGCAGGATTCATATGTGATACAGCTCCAAGGACAGCTTGGGGATGTGATTAGTGGGATGCTGTGTTCTGGGTATTGGACTGGGGGGGCAAAATGTTCTGTATTCATATGCATCAAGAATTCCTGAAATTTATTAAGTTCTTTGAGATGAATATTCATTTATTACAGGCATGTAATAGAACTTGTGTTTTTATTTATGATATTTGTGTTTTTCTCAATAAATTAGCATGAGAATAGACCAGAAGCTGATATTTCCCATTGTAGTTCAACCCCTGATCATTGTATTGTACATTCCTAATGGCAATTGCTACAGCATCTTTATTTGGGTCATCACATTGTGAAAAATTCATAAAATGGATAAGAGTGCCTATAGCTGCCATCGGGTGTGTAAAGATTAAGCACAATGCA
This sequence comes from Reticulitermes speratus, assembly GCA_021186555.1. NCBI lineage: Eukaryota > Metazoa > Arthropoda > Insecta > Blattodea > Rhinotermitidae > Reticulitermes > Reticulitermes speratus. The sequence continues at coordinate 5,165,241 of JAJKFL010000042.1, forward strand.
TAACATACGTCCATTTGTACGCATATATAGCATAGTAAATCCTATGTGCGTGACTGGTTTGCTTTGGAATTTCCAAACATGTAGAGAATGAATTTTTTGTTCGTATGTTTAACCGTTGTGAACCGAAATGGTAATTTTATGTGCCTCCACAGTGTCATTTGTAGCTGATATGGCGCTCTGTGCGAAACACAGCCCTAAGTACCCCCTGTATCAGACCCTGTTACTCGGAAGAAAATCCGTAAATATAAGAAGAGAGATTTTTATTACGATCGAGGCAAAGAAGTTAATCGGATGTTACCTCCGTTTAATAGTACTACTAACCATGATTATTTGCTCCTTTTTGTGGGACTGCTCGCACACTGTACCGCCTTCTTTAACGTAATCCATATTTCGTGGAATAGATTGATCATCCGAGAAATTGCACAGTAAATGATAAATAAGGATGAACACAAGTGACAAAACATTATTCATTATTAACTGTGCAATTTGTTGGGCCAAATACTGTATGACCTTTAACATTTAAAAATACATCTTAATTTTTCGCACACAGCATGGGCGCGCAAGTTGGTGTTTATAATGGAGTGCAATGTGTTTCATGTGAGGTGGACACAATTTTTAAATATACTAATGTCGCATTTCTAATTGATGAAACGTAATATGGACTATTACATTTTCTTTTTTAATTCCTGAGCAAAAGAAAGAGACTTTTAAGTGGCTCAGGAGACAAATACTTTGGTAAATGAAAATGCGCACAATTCTTATCGCAGAAACATGCCTTAACCTTATTACACGACTTCAGAAAAATTATAGTTATAGCTGGAAAACATACGGGTTTGTAACGCAGGATATACCCACAGGATAACTCTCGAGGTTACGTAGTGTTTTCTTCATGGTACACGTGAACTTTGAAGATCAATTCTGGGCAATGAATTTTATCCTAATTTTTATTAAATTCATATTCACCCGAGCTCATTCTTGTTGAAAGAAATGTCACAGTTTCAAAGTTCAGAAACTGGTACAGTACGCCTACTGTAGAATATATTTTTGAATGAATGGTAGTCTAGAAACACCTATGTAATGTGCCTGCTTACATTAGACTTGTGTGTCATGGTTCACTTCAAACCTCATTGTATCCAGAGACCTATTATTAATCACATCATAATTGTGCTTTTTGTTTGCTATATCTTTGTTCAAATAGCTTATACCTACTTATTCTTGCATAGATTTTATTTTTCATAGTCCAAATTGTAAATGCATTCATAATCTTTGTTCCATTACAAGGCCTGTACGAGTTGGAACTATGGTATTGGCCATGCGGAGTATTTTCGGGGTATATAGATTAATCGATTTACATCACTTAACGATTACTTAAGAGTCATGAATTATCTATCTGTGGCCCAGAGTTTAGTGTCGTTAGTTCGTGAGTTTCTTGTCGATGACTGAAAATAATGCTGCTGTTTTCCAGAATTACATCTTGCTATTTTGACATACACAACAGTAAGTTATATCCGCCAGGAAATTTGTGCGAGTGACACTTCTGTGCCGACTTTTATGAATATAGCAACAATAAAGAACACTAAAATCGTCTCTTGAAACAGAGTGAAGCAGATTAAGGTTAGTGTGCGTTCACACATCTATTCTCAAGGGTAGATTTACTGTCTTGTCTTGGTATTGCTATTGAAATCAGAACTGCATGTTTATTTTTACTTTATAAATGAAATAAGATACAGTAAAACCCTGTTAAGAAGTCTTTCAAGGGACCAGAGGATTAGGGACTTCTTAAGCGGGAAGACTTATTAAGAGGGAAGCTTATTAAAAGCAATAGGATTTCAGACTTCTTACAGGGGAAAACTTCTCATCCGGGTTCTACTTCATATTCATAACACTGACTGCCCACTTAGCAAGGTGTGTGAAATTTTATATATGAACAAGGCTAGAGTTCCATGCGTTTCCTCCAGCGAGGACGTGTGGATCACTGTGCTACTGGCAAAGGGACTATGGAAATTATGACTTAAGACTATTTTTGACTAACGGCCATAACCTGATTGATCACTTGCCTACAACAGAGTGTATTCATTTCCCCACATCTATTTCACCCTTAAGTTTTGAGTTTGAAATTACACAGAAATGAATAATAGCAGTCTACTTATTCTTGCCCAGATGTGTCAACAACAGGCTTGTACATTGCTCTATGTTAGTAATTTTACAGTCATCAATTTTTCACACAAAGGTTCAGTAGAAGGTGGATAAGATGAAAGAACTGGAAAATTAGTATTATTTGTAATAAATGAATGCAGGAATGCAAACTCAAAAAGAACACGGTAAAACAACAGTCAATTGGAGTACATCTCACAATTCGTCTTCGAGGTGATGGCTGGGATTAATTAACTAAGCATTGTTCTTGATCCTGTTGGCAGAGTTCATTATCTCTGTCAAACACAGCAGAATAAGGCACTAGGAGCTTATGTTTTGTAACGCAATGCACAAATTATGCATAATTTCAACATAACATTCATTATCTCTTCTCCTACCGTGACAATACCTATAAAGGTAAAGGTCTCCCTAGAGCAGGCCATGAAGGCCCAGCGGGGGAGTAGAGGTATAGCTGTACTCTTTCCTTAAGCTCGGCACTAGATGGGGGTGGGTGGTCAGAGCCACGCACCGGCTGGGTAGGCCCCACGACCCAACTGGATGGGTGCTGAAAATCTCGCCACCACCGGGATTCGATCCCCGGACTGTCCAGCTCGTAGCAAGTCGCTATACTGACTGAGCTATCCCAATAACTCTGTTGTTGAGCTAAATATAACACATGTATTACAAAAAAGATAACAACAAACAGCAGCATGGCATAAATAAGCTTTATAATACATAATATACAGATGGTAAATTTACATAAATGAGGATATATAAGTTTGATACAATAAACGTTCCAGAATACTGTTGCAGGATGTCAGTAACAATCCATGTAAGTTTGCCCACCTGCAAACAGATCTACATTTTTACATCCTAACTGCACTTTCTTTTTTAACATTTATAAAATGAATGAAATTTGATAAAATAAAATTGAGCAGCACTAGCCCACTCAGCTAACCAGAACTTTGTTGATGCTGATACTATTCAAAACATAACACAACTATGTGTTTTGTTCAGCCCAAAGTTGATTTGAATTGAATGTAAATGACTGACTTAATGGCATTACAGTTCAGCAAACAAAATGCATGTACCCGTGATTTCAGGCTTCCGCCGCGATGTTGATGTGATATGCGCTCTTCTGGGGCATTACGCAGTGTCGCGTGATAATCCTCTACTGATGTTTCGGGACAACATATCAGTCCCATCTACAAGGGTCAAGATTCCAGGAAGAAAAGACGCATAATATCCCAGAAGAGCCCATATCACAAAATGCATGTACTGTTCTTTTTTATTTGGGCTTGGTTATAACAATGCTTTAAATATCTCAGACTTATGTAGTCTTGAATGACGATAAATCCTGAACTTCAGTATGTGTAAAAAAAAGCAGTTTGGCATAATCTCAGTTACTGTCCTCAGATTTGAACTTGGGAGTTTATGAATACGAGATGTGTCAGCCAGTTGACAGTGGTGTTCGGTCCCAAATGCAATAAAATGCTAAATTAATACTGAATTATTATAATAGTAATGACAGCAAGTACGTTAGCTGTGACTTGCCATTGCCATGGACCGTAGAACTGTAAATGGCATTCAGAATAAATTCATAATTTTATTTTCACATTATAGTCACCGTGCATTTTGTACAATTGATTAATTCACACCAACAAATGCACAAAGACAAGTTATGTCATTAATTCCTTTATTTTATACACAGTTTTGACTGTTCTGACATATTTTAAGAACATCGGTCTATGTAAAACTTCAACGATCCCCTGATGATGGCAATGTAGAAGTGCCGAAATACGTATTGGGGTAACCTTTTAATAAAGGAATTAATGACATAACTTGTCTTTGTGTATTTGTTGGTGTGAATTAGTCAATCATAATTTTATATCTGTGGAACATAACATAGTAGATTTGGGTTCTCATGACACTGACTATAAAGAATATTGATACCATGTAGTCTGGAATAAAATTATCAACATCTGAGAGAAGATTCTACCTCCATCTTCAGGGTAAAAAGAGCTGTAGTATGGAGACAGCATATTCCTCTCAAATTTGATAAACTTCTACCAGATTAGGTATATGGTGTCACATCCTAGAAGACCATATTATTCTTAAGTACCATATCTGCCTTAAAATAATGTACACCCCAAGTGTGACAAGCGCTGAAGAACATTTGAGGTAGACTTGACAGGAATGTAAATGTAGCACAATATTTTACATGACAGGTCAGTTTATTGTACCCGTATTCAGTTGGGAAGTGGCCATTGTCTGAGGTGTGCCTCACAGGACATCATGTGAGCTCACTCTACTACCACATCCAGGCTCTGTGTTGTACCACTCACACAGTTACTCGCAAATGTCAAGGGCTCTAAAACTTTGCAAATAACCTGATGACAGTAATGTTGCTGCACAGTATTTGACAAACACACTATAGGCCTAAATTTCACATTATATTCACCGTGCATTTTTGTACAATTGATTAATTCACACCAACAAATGCACCAAACCAAGTTTTGTCATTGATTTCTTTATTAAAAGATTACCCCAATGCGCATTACGGCACTTTTACATTGCCATCATCGGGGGGATCGTTGAAGTTTTTACATAGACCGATGTTCTTGAGTTACATCAGAACAGTTGGACCACGCTGCCAATAATTTACGAATTACATAACAGAATGTATTTTAATATAATATAATATACTGTTTTACTATTGTTTTAGCATTTTAACAATCCTACTATTGTACAATTTTATACAAAGTAATAGCAACGAAAATTGTAATAATATTACCATACACAACCCCAACTGTTCTGATGTAACTCAAGAACATTGGTCTATGTAAAAACTCCGATCCCCCTGATGATGGCAATGTAAAAGTGCTGAAATGCGTATTGGGGTAATCTTTTAATAAAGAAATCAATGACAAAACTTCGTTTGGTGCATTTGTTGGTGTGAGTTAATCACACTATAGGCCTGTTGTTTCCAGTGCCTCATCTGGTCACAATGAAGTCACAATGTCCCATAGACCTCCACAATGTTATGCTTACAGACAGCGTCTCATTTCGTTAGTCGCTGCGGTGCGTGTTCACCTCACACCACTAGTAATGAATCACAGTAGAGGAAAATATAGTTGTAAATGCACGGAAACCTTTACGGAAATATTAGGTCACTTTATGCTTTGAGGTAAACTGCATACTTTACTGAAATGTAATTAATATATGAATAAACTTTACAAAAAAGAGTCGTGCTACCAATGAAAGCAGAGCCAAATCTTTAATTTGTGTGTACAATGTGCATTGTGTGAAAAGGTAAAGGTGTCTGACATTTTTCAAGCGCTGACATATCCTTCAGACCTACTTGTGTTCTGTCAGAATTTAAGATTTTAATATTTTTCTTGTTATTCTCTCAATTATGCCTGGAAAAAAATGTTTAAAGCCTCTTAAAATTATATTCTTTAAACAGAAAGAAGAATCCAAATGTTGTAAGAACACTATGATATGAAGGGAAAAAAGCAGACTGAAAATGAGTGTATTTGGGGTTGGTACTGCAAGGCTTAAGCACCATACCATGAAGAAATATGGGGTAGTGGGGGAGTAGCTCCACATGTTCTTAACCTCAGTATTAGATGGAAGTGTTTGGTCAGCACAATGCTCTGGCTGCTTTATGGGGTAACAGCCCCCATTATCCACTTGATAGGATGCTGAGTGGACCCCAGAGTCAATCTGGATGTGGTGCCCAAGAAAAAAAAAAGTCTGTCCCTGTCACCAAATAAAGCTCAATTGTCCAGTCCATAGCTAGTCACCGTACTGAGTGAGCTGATCAGTTACAGTTATACAAAGGAATTAATTTTACTATTATACTATTATACTTTTGGTCTCTCATTTTGAGGGTGGAACATAAGCTGAAGGTGTTTGAGAAAAGGGTGGGCCTAAGAGGGGTGAGTTAACAGTGGAGTTGAGATTGCATAGTGAGGAGCTTTGTGACTTGTGCTGCTCACCAAACATTAATCGGGTTAAAAAATCAAGAAGAATGAGGTGAGCGGGGCATGTAGCATGGAGGGCGCATACAGGGTTTTGGTGGGGAAACCTGAGGCAAGGAAACCACTTGGAAGACCTAGGCATAGATGGCAGGACAATAAATGGAGGTTACATTGTTTATATGGCACTATTGTCGGGACATGAAAAAATCATCACTAAATCCGGGATTTCACTAAATGCGGGAACATTAAATCGGGGTTTTACTGTAATAGTAATATGAATCTTCAAGAAATAGGATGGGGTGTGTGGACTGGATTGATCTGGCTCAGGATAGGGATGGGTGATGGGCTGTTGTGAATGTGGTGATGAACCTTCAGGTTCCACAAAATGTGGGGAATTTCTTGACTAGCTGAGAGACTATTAACTTCTCAAGAAGGACTCTGCTACTGTAGTATATCTTGTATTATGTATGTAGTTAGTACATATGAGTGTCTGCTCTTAGCCACAAATGAACAGCTTTAATGTCAATATTCATGTCTTTCGGGCTGTGCTGCTGTGCAGTGGACAAATCGTTCCCAATGTTTTGAAGAGCTGAAGTGCCTTCACCTTCTGGGTCAAGCAGTCCACTCTTCTTTCACTGCTTGATCTGAACATGATGGCACCATGACTCGTCAACATGTTGGAAGCCACTCGCCCAGCAACATGGCGTCACATCCAGGAAGACTTCTTTAGCAACGCCGCTGTGAGAACCTCAAGTCTCACTGTTTTAATCTCTTTCTGGATAACATTGCGTGATGATCTTGACCAACTGGTCAGCTAACTCTTGTGAACCCGCACATAAATAGCGGCGACTCAGCACATCAAAAGGTCCACCTGCAACACGAAACCTTATACTTCAGTGATGTCACACTAAAGAAGTCTTCATTATAATGCCAGTATACAAATTCAACTGTTACACCAGATGCATTAAAATTCATTTTAACAAAAGACGAATATAAAACTTACCAACATACCGCCAGAGTGTATGTCAGTATATGTATGACTATTGATTGTACACTGCTACCACAATGTTGACACTGCATACTTAAACAGCTACAAATATTTATTGAGATATTAATCACGGACGTTAATATTATAATATCAAGTGGCTGATTGAATGGATAGAATGTGTGGTGACATTTAGAAACTCTGTTCTACTTTCAAGGTTAACAGTGTTAGAATTATTCAACAAAATCAGTATTTAGAGACACGTACATGTACGCATAAGTGCGTGTGCGCGCACACACAATTTCATTACACAAACATATTATTTGTGCAATGAAATTTTATTACATACCTGCAGGATCGATGACTACACATACCTGCAGGATCGATAACTACACATACCTGCAGGATCGATAACTACACATACCTGCAGGATCGATGACTACACATACCTGCAGGTTCGATGACTACACATACCTGCAGGATCGATTACTACACATACCTGCAGGATCAATGACTACAATACCTGCAGGATCAATGACTACAATACCTGCAGAATCGATACCTACACATACCTGCAGGATCGATGACTACACATACCTGCAGGATCGATGAATACACATACCTGCAGGATCGATTACTACACCCCCAGCTTCAGTCACTATGAGACATCCAGCTGCAATATCCCATGCATGAATTCCAAATTCAAAGTTGGCATTTGTACCTCCAAGGGCAACCATTGCCATATTCTGTGCACAAGAGCCTGTAGCACGAAGCCTGAGGGGGAATAAACAAACAAATAAAATTGGTATCAAAACTGCCAAAATAATAAATACAGCTGCTGCATGCACAGGAGAATCATTCCAATATGTCACTTAACAAGAGCATCCATTTTTTTATTCTGTAGAAATAGAAGTATCTGTTTTTTGTCTCATATATGGTTTCACTATGTGTCAGTATCACGGTATATATAACTAACTAACTAACTAACTCCATGGAGCAGAGTCCTTCTTGAGAAGCTAACAGGTCGTCAGCTAGTCAAGAAATTCCCCACGTTTTGTGGAACCCGAAGGTTCATTACCGCACTCACAATCCTGAGCCATATCAATCCAGTCTATGCCCCCCCCCCCATCCCACTTCTCGAAGATCCATTTTAATATTATCCTCCCATCTATGCCTGGGTCTTCCAAGTGGTCTCCTTCCCTCAGGTCTCCCCACCAAAATCCTGTATGCACCTCTCCCCTCCCCCATACAGGCTACATGCCCCACCCACCTCATTCTTCTTGATTTGATCAGCTGAACAATATTTGGTGATGAGTACAGATCATTAAGTTCCTCGTTATGTAGTCTTCTCCACTCCCCTGTTACCCCGTCCCTCTTAGGCCCAAATATCCCCCTCAGCACCCTATTCTCGAACACCCTCAGCTATGTTCCTCCCTCAGTGTGAGAGACAAGTTTCACACCCATACAAAACAACAGGCAAAATTATAGTTCTGTATATCTTAATCTTTGTATTTTTGGATAGCAAACTGGAAGACAACATGGTATATATATATATATATATATATATATATATATATATATATAGTAACTAAAACTTTAAAGAACAAATAACATTGAAATTAAGAAATTAAAGTTTAGTCATGTAATTAAACAAAGACTGTGAATGATGACTTGACACACATCAAAAATCTCCATTGCAATTCTTACATATTGCTTTAATACCTGTGGCTACCATATATATATATATATACTGACAAGAGTATGGAGTGAATTTTATGGTATCTTTGTGTGTTTTCTGTTGGGTCTCTGGTGGGAAACAGGAAGCCAAAAGTTACATGTGTATAAAAATACAACTGTATACCCCACAATTAATTTTGTTTAGTGTCATGAGAATAATAAAGATGAGTGGAAAGTTGGGAAGATGAGGAAAATCCAGACATCATTATCCAATTACTGTATATGGTATTCCATACATATCTTACATTTGGGAGTTTAAAATGTGACAATAGACAGCATTATTACAATTACGATCTTACAGTACTGAGGGTAAAGGAACCGTGCAAAACAGCTGTTGTTCGGAGAATCGGCGGTAATATCTGTAGACAGAATACATGTTGAAGATTCAAATCTTCCGTGATGTGACGCTGTGTCATTAATTGAATAGTTACAAATGTTTTGAAGGATCATAGTGCCTCTATCTTCAGGGTTGAGAGGCACACACTATGATCCTTCAAAATGTCAAGAACCATTCATCCAATGACACAGCACCACATCTCACAAGACTTTAATCTTCAGCAACAATACTGTGATAATCTGAAATCTCGCAGAACAAACGTTGCTACAATCTCTTTGTGTACAGCTCATGCTAGTCTTCCAGAGCCATGAGTGTCACAGTCAAGCATGTGTGCTTCATAGTCAGGAGGTCCCAGGTTCAAGTCTCAGCCTTTTTCTTCAGTTGTCCTCAGTCCCTCCAGGCAAATCCCAAGATCATATCTCAACTTTGGCCATGATGATTTCCTTCCACATCCTTTTCAATTCATTATTCACTGATCATCCTACTATTTGACAGTCTGTTGTTGGTTTATTGACATTGTTGTTAAAAAAAACTGTAAATCCAGAGCCAGAAATACAATTTCTCACAGCTTTTACTTGACGGTTATATTAGTGACAAGTTGCAAGTTTTTAGATTCAAATCTGGATATCATATATGACAAAAACTTGAATTTCAGACACCCTTAAAATCGTTATACGTTCGTTCCAACTTACCCATGTACTATTGGCGTAAGTGTAGTCATATTATCCAATATCAGTTTTGTTCTCTCTGAATCACGACTTGTTCCAAATTCAAATCCTATCAGTGACTTTGATAATTCTGGAACAGAAAATAATACATTAACCCTCTGAAGCATGAAGTTTATCCAAATAATATTCACATGTTCAATTCATGTCTCATAGTAAACACACTGCATCTGCATTATAAAAAAACAAAGTTGATACTGTTCAACGAAATAACTGTTGTACAAAACACACAAATACTATATGGTAAAATTCAGAGTTTTTAAATGTAAAAGCAAGAAATGTATATAGTTAACGCTGTGCTGTAAAAGGTTAAATACCAAACACAGTAATGCTATTTGATAAAAGTTAAATTATTGGGAGAACATATAAATACCATAAAGAAAATCTGTTTCCAAATCTGAAGTTAGTACTCAATGATAAGAGCGATGATCAAATCAAATACAGAATAGACTTGTAAGAGTTAAAAGCAGAGGAATTCCATAGTTGATTCAATCTGTGGCATAAATGCTATGTAATTGATGTGCTGTTAAAGTGAGAGAGTTACAGACTTGTATATACATAGAAACGGAGTCCTGAAGATGATCGTCAGTTTGAATTTGTAGTTCGTGTCAAACGTTTGAGATACTCTGCCTTCGTCATCTGTAGTTGACATGATAAGTGACGTGGCTGCACCTTGTATTTCTATCCACAATATTCTCGCGGGGTTCTGTGTCGTGTTGCCAGTACTGACATTTAGCTCTGAGAGCATACCATGGGTATAAATATGTGTCGCTGAATCATTCATCACACCAGCATTTAATGATGGAGACAGACTGTCTCACAAATGTTTGGTACAAATTCCACATTATATAGGGTTTACTGCCTGACAAATACTTCACTTCATGCAGTGACCATGAAAGCTTAAAATCATATGTAATACACAAAGTAATTTGCATATGAAAGCTCTGAGACTGGTGCTATTGTGTGAAGCATGGGTGGGTGCATGAACCAACTGTAGCTAGTTTCTAATAGTTCATGTCATGACTGCAAGGGATTAGTGAGGAGAAAGTTACATCAGCTATTCTGTAGCAGCCCTGTGTATAAGTTGTGCTACGCTCTGCAGTCGTGCAGCGGTGAGAGAACATCAAGTTTTGTTTGAAATTCAGGAAAACAGCAACAGAAATAAATAAAATAATTGAAACTTTTGATGGAAATGCAGCTCTATCTCATGCACGTGTCTATGAATGACTCAAAAGACTCGGACAGAGGCATCATAACCTTAAAGATGATACAAGGATTGGGCAGATATGAACTGCTCGATCCAGAAACAGCAGCAAAAGTTTGTGAACTGGTAGCCAAAGACCGTTGATTGACCCTAAAAGTGATGAAGAATCAACTGCACATTAACTGTGAGACAATCATCCAATTCCTCAATGCAGATTTAGAGGGGTAGGGGAAGATCTCACAGATGAGCCAAAGGAGCACAGAACCACAAACTGTGAAGACTTCATCCAGATTTGTCAGACCAGTCCACAATATCTCAACTGCATTGCTGCTGCAGACGAGTGTTGGCTGTTTCAGTATAACCCTGAAACAGAATGTCATAGCACGGACTGGAGAACGAAATCATCACCGAGGCCCAAAATGTTTCAATTACAAAGGCTGAGAATGAAAGATATGTTGATCAATTTTGATAAACGGGGTGTGATCCCGAATTTGTGCCTGAAGGAAACACGGTGAACAGTAAATTATATGTACAGGTACAGGAAATGTTAGTGAAGTGGCTTTTGAGAGCGGCACTGTAATTTCAAGACCAAGGTGGTTTGGTTTCTTTTACACAACAATACTCCTCATTCCGCCATGACAGTGAAGCACTTCTTGGCAAACTGCAGTGCGGTTCAGATGCCACCCATCTTATTTACCTGAATGCATTCCAGCTTTTTTATGTTCCCTAAACTGAAAACTGCCCTCAAAGGAAGAATGTTTCAGGACATCAAGGATATCAAGAGGAACATAGCTGCTAAATGAAATGCAATTCACTGATAACTACATTGTGCAGCTTTTAGAAAGACCTAAAAAGTCTGCTGCAGTCAGGGGAGGTTACTTTGAAGGAAAATGCCACATAAAACAATTTTCTTTTTATTACAGGTTTATCTATTCTTATGGACTGATGCCTGAAACTTCACTGTTTTATCTTGTGGTTATATATTCAGTTTGTCTAGGATCTTTTAGCATGGAAACCTTCCTTCCAACATTCAATTCACAAACTAATGCTTAATATGAATATCTAACCATTGTTACGTGAAACATGTATTGGTTTTCCATTTAGGAAAGCTCCTTGTCCTCGGCGTGCTGAGAAGAACAATTCTAAAACTGGGTTATATATGATACCAATCTCCGCAACTTTATTCACCCACAGGGCTACAGACACACAGACATTAGGATAGCCATGCACAAAATTCATGGTGCCATCTATGGGGTCGATGATCCATGTTGGATCATCAGTAAGTTCACATTTGATTCCTCCAGCAGTAGATTCTTCACCAATAAATCTGCAACAGAACAAGTTTATGATGTAGCTTATGTCTAGGCTTTGTCATATTAAGTGATAATGATAATAAATAACTAATTAAACAAGTTATGGGCATAACTGATAAAATGTATTTTTTCCACAGGCTGCCGGGTGTACAAGCCTTGTGTTGTGAATGTTACGTTTAGGAAGTGATGATAATGCACCATAAAGCATTCTGCGCTCATGGGTTGATGGTTGTAGGATTTAAATCTTATATGAATCACAACTTCTTATGGTTTTCAGTCATAAATATTACAGATTATTGTTGGTATTGTTGTTTTTGTTGTTATTGTTGTCACTGTCATCATATGCTTGGATAGAATTATTACTTAAGCACATTTACAGGCTACAAAGTTTCATCCTATCACCTTGTTCATAAGTGCTGACTTATAAACAGTATTACATTCATAATACACAGCAATGTTTACAGTCTACTTGCATACAATATTTCACACTCCTTGTTCCTTAATTTGTTACTTATTACTATCAAACTGAAAACTGAACAAAGATTCTGCATGGTTGATTTCAGGCTTCCGCTGCGATGTCGATGAAATCTGCGGTCTTCTGGGATATTATGCGGCGTCATGTGGTAATTGTTTACCAACGTTTCGGGACACTGTATCAGTCCCACCCTCACGGGTCAAGGGTCCAAGTAGGACTACTCGGACTCTTGACCCGTGAGGATGGGACCGATACGTTGTCCCGAAACATCGGTAAACAATTACCACATGACGCCGCGTAATATCCCAGAAGACTGCAGATTTCATTCTGCATGGTTGTTACAATGTCATTAATTTATGTTTTACAGACAAAATTACCTTAACAAAAGTTGCACATTTTTTTTTAACATCCAGGGCCTTTCACTGTTTCATATTAAATAAATTCAAAGATGTTTCCACTTGGTTTTAACTTTTCACTTGTCATGGATGAAAGGATGAGTCGGTTGGTTGAGCCCTGGTCATGACAGTTCCTTCTGAATCATCCTCTCATTCAAGGTCTATAACCTACACAGTTAACAAAGCATGGTGTGCAGCTACTCCTCCCTTTTCCTGTATTCCCATGCATATGTAACTCTAGAACTATTTCCAGCATGTGATTTGAGGTTCTCATAGTGGTGACATTCAAATAACAGTCCTCTGAGATGCGATTCCATGCAGTCTTGTAGATGGGTATCAGTGTTACAAAGAAACATGCTCTGTCCATTGTAAGCCTACCCTCCATCTTCAGTGTAGACCCTTAAGAGGGAGGTAGTGGGTTGATCTATCAGATTACACAGCACCACATTCCAGAAGACTGTAATCTTAACATTTTACCATGAACAGATAGAAAACATTCTAACTCACAGGGATTTATTTGTCTCTTCCTTCAGATAAATTTCTGTGGTATATTCTCTCTCATACCTTACAAAATCTGGAATACATGCAATATATAAAGTGCTACTATGGAAAGCATACCTATGGCCCGGGAACTTCGACTTCAGATTTGATATAAGGAGTTGTTCCACTTGTTGGTCAGTTTCTGTGACCAGGTCCACGTCACAGGACTTAAATTCCACAGTTTTTTTACTCCAAATTTTCTCACGAATTAACTGTAAAAATTAAAGCAATTTTAGTCTGTAGTAAGTGAGAACATAGTGCTCCTGAGATAACACGTGACATATTTAGCATGAATACAATTTTCATTTCATTCTGTACATATTCCAAGTAGGGAAATGAAGATATAGTAGAAGCTAAAACTGCATGGAAGGTCAAGACTGAAAAAAAAAATCTTTGTTACTACAAAATGACCTGTACAGGCCACATGAAAACAACTCACAAATAAGGCCACACCATGTTCAACAAATTCGAAATCCCACAGCTCATTAATACACAAGATATAGGGCACACTTTATGGATATTTTATCAAAATTCAGAAATCATAATTTCTTTTGATGATCACAATATACTTTTTTGCACATAATGAGGGCATAAAATTGTAAACATAATCTTAAAGGTGTTGAGATTTCTTAGAAAATGCAGTCAGTAATGGAAATTGTGATGTTTATTACGATGGCAAACACTACATAGCGAGATGCATTACGCTTTGGTGGTGGAACCCTCTATACTTCCACGCTGTGTTAAAACCTAATTTGGTCGGCCCAAAAACGGTACATCAAACCGTTTTTTAATTTGGATTGGATTGGCAGAACGTTAGATCATGGTACAGACATTCGCAAATGTGTAACCGTTCAGTGTAAGATGGCTATTTATTTGTAGGTATTAGCACATCCGATCGCTTCGCGGGTAAAAAAAAAAATCCCTCCCTGGCAGCATATGCTTAGGCACTCTGCAGTACTCTGGGTCTGACAGTTCCATGAACCATCGAACAAAAATATTAGGACAGTATACGTTTGACAATTATTGAAAAAAATTAATACTCAGTTTGTTCAAATATTTCCTATACTTCACTTAAGTATGAATACGCGTACCTGACCACCTTCCTTTGACAATTTCACAATAACTTCGTAACACTCATCCAAATTTTCAGACATATTTCTTCGTATACGAAGCCCTCAAAATTAATAGTCACTCTAAACTGTTGTTTGTGATTCAATATTCCGCCTGTATTTTAACTAAAATCTTACGTAACTTTCACTGATATTTATAAAATATTTCGCTTACGCAGGATTAAATCTACAGCAAGAACTGCGCATGTGCATGTTGCCAACACCTTTCGATTAAACTCCCTAGATTAACAGCTGTTTGTACAGGATTATTTATCAGTAATTTTTACACTTTGAAGCTTGTTTATCTCGTGTTTATTTGAACAATTGCTCAGCGTGCAAAAGTACGCTCACAAACCCATGTAAATCAATATAGCTTTTTGTTCTCACTTTGGTTGCAGCGAGATTCCAAGTGGTTCGGCCTGATTAATATGGCGGAGTGTGCTTCAGTCCTATTAGTCAACGGTCTATGACGTCATGAAACCGGCAGGCGCAGCATTTCAAATATATTGATGTGGCAGGTATTGTTACTGAGTAGTCTGACAGATTAGCCAGTGGTCATAAATCGCTCTTTGAGGGCAAATCATATTTCAGCACATTGAAAACACCGTCCATAAGTCCTTGTGTATAATTTTTGGTTGGAGATTTATAAGACTCGTAAAAGAAACCATGAAAGTCTGAAATGAAATATGGTTGCAGATCAGTTGCAGAATCGTGAGCGTGGGGATGAATCTTTGGTTTGCATAAAAGGGCGAGGAATTTTAATATTAGACATCACCGTTGGTACGTACATTCAAAAGTATATTTTACTATTATCAGTAGTACAGTCACAACCAAAACGTACACTTGCAACACGTAAGCAGGCTACCGGTTTCAGCTTCAAACAACCATCATCAGGCCTATGACAGAAAACTATGAAAATCAAACTCCATGCATTCGGTAAGAGGAAAAACGCCCCTTTTTTTTACAATTACGTATATAAAATGTATGTTAATATATAAATGTGCTGCCTAAGAGAAGTGAATGTTAAAATGTAAATATAGAGATCCATATGTAATGTACAGGATTGACACTAGTTTTTTACGTTAGTACTGCCGCGCATATATCCACATCTTACGGTCTGACTCTATTTTTTATATTCACATTTTTATACTTGTTATGTTTTTGTGTTTTACATTTACATTTTAACATATACTTCTCTTAAGAAGCACATTTATATAATGACATACATTTATATTCATTCATTCTGCAGTCTGTCTTACGACAGGTCCGTAGCCTCTTCCAGAGCGAGTTCTCCACAGGGTGCGATCTAGTGCTTCCTCTTTCAATTTCCAATAACATTTATATACGTAATTGTAAAAAAAAAGGGGCGGTTCCTCTTACCGAATGCATGGAGTTTGATTTTCATAGTTTTCTGTCATATGCCTGATGATGGCTGTTTGAAGCTGAAACCGGTAGCGTGATTACGTGTTGAAGGCGTGTGTGTTGGTTGTGACTGTACTACTGATAAGAGTAAAATATGCTGTTGACAAGGAACTTACTGACTGAATGACTTTTAGTTTCGCAGAAAGGACTCGGTTTTGTGGAGTGATCAAGGCAGTTTTGTAAACTAACAACAGACTGGTAGGCAGACTCTGTGTACAACCATACACAAATACAATACCCGAGGTAGCGTAGTCGGTATAGCGACTACGCTACAGGCTGAACGGTGTGGGTTTCGAATCCTGGGAGGAACAAGATGCTTTTCTCTTCTCCAAAACGCCCAGACCCACTCTTCAATAGGAACCGGCGTTCTTTCCCGGGGGCAATGTGGCCGGGGAATGAAGTTGACTACTCACATTCATGAGGTGCCGAGGTCGAGAATAAGTGGAGCTATGCCTGTACTCCACCTTTATTCCCTTATCGTCGGATATGGAAAACTTTAGCATTTCTACATAAATATATTTCTACTCTGTTAATTCTCTTAGAGTTTAGAGGAGCGCTGCATACGAAAGCAAAGCGTATGGGACTGTGTGTATCATAACTTGACCGGCTTGTGAGTTTTACGCCCAAATTATCCAGTTCCTATGATTTATTATGAAATTTAAATTCTGTGTCGCTTCGAATGTAACCTAGAAAATAAATGTTTAGCTGAACAACATGTGTTTAATTTGTCGGAAACTTAAGACTTTTTGGCAGAATTGTTCGAAATGCTCTTTGAACCGATAAATATTTGACGATTGACGCTCGAGACGTGTGCAGAAACGCATGTTCCTGTACTTAATTAAGTGCAGAAACGCATGTTCCTGTACTTAATTAAGCACCATGCGTTGAAGCAATTTTCAGGAGGGGGAGGATAGCTCCACGCGGTATTAACCTCAGCACCAGATTGATGTGAGTCGTGAGATTCACGCCGCTGCCAGTTTACTCCCGGAGAAAAAAAAAAAGGTCCTCGGCATCCGTTATATAGAGGGTTGTGTGGGCCGGTGTTGATGCTTTGGAGCAAATGCAATTACTTTTGCCCTCGCCGGTAATCGAATTCCGACAATCAGACTTCCCCGTAGCCTACGAGATACCGACTGAGCTATCCTGTTATTTGGCCACTGTTTGTTCAATGCATCTGAACCACATATTTCATTCATAACACCAACGGAAGCACATTTGACGCCACCAAATAATAGCATTATATTGCTGCTATATGTTTCGGCCCCATTTACGCCATCTTCAGGCGCCTTTATACCAAAATTGAAAATTTACTACAATATAAGATATTACAAAGTAATTCGTACATTACAGTATTCATGCAGCTAGTGTCAGCATATAGGTTTCTTAATTTGTGATTAAGATGGTATAGACATTTTTTTTCCATGATTAGTGGGTCCCTGTCATCACGGCATGGCGCGTCCTGAGGTTGCGGATGGAGGAACGGCCTCCAAATATGGAGGGTAGCTGCGAATATGCAGTCGCGAACAGCCGACAAGGGGTGGTCCTCCAGCTTGGGGGTTGGGCGAGGTGCTAACAACTCCTCACCGTAAAAAATTACCATGTTACGAAACACCATACAGAGCCTCGGACCTGGACTGATTCTTTGGTATTTGATAGGGACAGGTGGCGGGCTCTTGTGAGTGCGGTAATGAACCTTCGGGTTCCATAAAATGCGGGGAATTTCTTGACTAGCTGACGACCTGTTAGCTTCTCAAGAAGGACTGTGCTATATGGAGTTAGTTATGGAGTTATAGACAGTGAGAACATTGCTTTATGTTTCGGTTTGATGTCGACAATTAGTCATTGGATCTAGATATGTAAAGTTTGTTCGGTGATACACCACGATCGTAGCTTAACTTTATGCATGAAATAATGTTTATATGTCAAGGGTTGCAAACATGGTTTGGATGCGCAATTTTGAGATAATGTCTGAGAAGCACAAGTGAGTTTTTAACATAATTAAAATGAAATGACAATAATGATACCGATAGATAATGTGGGGCTTGATTTGTGTTTTACACCAAATGTTATTACGGCGATTAAATAACATAGGATGAGATAGGCAGAGCATGTAGTACATATGAGGACGAAGTAAAATGCGTACAGAATTTTGTGGCGAAACCTGAAGGGAGGAAACCACTTTGAAAATATAGGCTTAGATGGGAGGGCAATAGTAAAATGGACCTTGACAAAATATGATGGAAGACAATATATTGGATTCACGTGGCTCAGGATAAGGAGAAGTGGCGAGCTATTATGAACATCATAGTGAACTTTCGTTTTCCATAAAATGCTGGGAATTTTTTGACTAGCTCAGGAACTGTTAGCTTTGTAAGTTAGTTAGTTAGATACTTTGAAACCAATTGTCTGCTTTGTTGCAAATTACCTCACCAACTGAGCAGCTGTGAATTCTTCAAGGAGGACCGAGCAAAGTGGCTCAAGAGGTGACGCTTTTAACTTTCATTTTGGAGGTCAGTGCCGACGAAACTTGGGGGGGGGGGGGAAGCCATTACAAATCATGAGGCCGGCGGTCTTGAAGGGGGCGCGGGGCCCGACTATGTTGCATATGTTTTTGTCTGTCTCGGTAGTATCAGATGTGATTTGTCATATTGACGGCACTTGCGGCCAGCGGCCATCTTGCGTGCGACACTGCTTTGTTTCTTTACTTTTCCCCTTGTCGGTCTGCCCTTGTTGGGGAGACTGAATTCCCCCCCCCCCCCCCGAAGCCCGAACCCGCTCTCGGCGGCCCTGTTGGAGGTACTTGGTTCGAATCGTGGCCGAGACACAGAGTATCCTGACTGAGAGTTTTCCTGAAGTTCTTCAGTGGCTCCCGACAAATGCTGGTAGAGTAAGTCTGCCTTACATTAAGCCATCGACGGATTCCTTTCACATCGTTTTCATTATTCCATTATTTGGTATCTTTCAGCAGAGTCATTTTTTTGTAATTGTCGTCAAATTATGAATGAAGAGGGACACGGCTTCGTTGAATTAGGTGCTTAGTTCATTAGTCGCATACGTTCTAAATAAATTTAATAATCTTTTTTGTAGTCAAATTGTTTGTTAGTTAAGAATTTTAGTGCTAAAAAATATAAGTGAAATGATAATTGGAACGATCAGATGTTCGACGGTATTGTAACAGATGAAACACTTTTCTTCCACTGCTTTATACATTTAACACTTTCTTTCTGAGCGAAATGGGGGGAGAAATGAATATCAACATGCAAATAAAGATGGGTAAGAAAACATGACTAATATCTTTCTTGATGACTACAGCGGGAAGGGAATGAGTGCAAGTCGTTAGTGAAGACAAAGTGGCAGCAGGAGGAGGGATGGAAGATCTCCGTTTTAATGGCGTTGGTAAAGCAACCACAAGACCGCAAGGGATTTGGTGTTCTGTTACACTGCTGTACTGACGGTGGAAACTGCAGCAAATGGCGGCTCCATTAGAATACAGAAACCTCAGATGTTGCTCAAATGCATCTTTCAACTCGTTCAGCATGCTGCCTAATCCAGGAGGATCTAGACCAGTGGTTCCCAAACTTTTTCAGTCCACCGCCCCCTTGGTTCTATATACAGACCCACAGCGCCCCCCTATCATTTTTAAAAAAACATAAATGCGCTTTTGTTTCCACTTTTATTTTATATTTAAAAAATCGTTTAAATAAAATTATCTGACTTAAACTTAATGTTTTATGTGTTAATTAATAAAATAAAATTTATTATATTTTTATGGGATAATATTAAAATGGATCTTCAAGAAGTGGGATGGGGGGCATGGACTGGATTGATATGGCTCAGGATAGGGACAGGTGGCGGGCTGTTGTGAGTGCGGTAATGAACCTTCGGGTTCCATGAAACGCGGGGAATTTGTTGACTAGCTGACGACCTGTTAGCTTCTCAAGAAGGACTGTGCTGCATGGAGTTAGTTAGTTAGTTATATTAAATTAAGTTATAAACCAACCGATGCACACTAAAACCACTTTTTAAGTAGCTTTATTATAAAATTGTTAAAATAGAATATCAATAATGATTACTGTTAACAACCAATATATTTACAAATTCTATATTACTTACAAAATCGTTTATTTTACAGCTTTTAATACCACACGCCAGCAGTTCCACAATCTACCATCTACAGTGCTTTTATAATTTTACAACTTTTAGAGAATCCTTTTACAAGATTTTAACTTATGTTTCAAAGTGCAGATAGAATATTTTAAATCATGTGTTGAAGTGACTGTAGCTTTTAGCAATAAACCCCCCTGACGATGATCCTAGGATCGAAACACGTGTAGGGGTACAATTTTAACAATTTTATAATAAAGCTACTTAAAAAGTGGTTTTAGTGTGCATCGGTTGGTTTATAACTTAATTTAATATGACGAAGATGCACGGTGTCAACAGTGTGAAATTTAGTTAGTTATATTTTTATAATTAACAATAATTCATCTAGCAATAGTTTATTAAAAAAATATGTGCTTGAATAAGATTCATAAATTAAAATACTAAGAAATTTATTTCATTTTTTATTTTTAACACAAAAATTACTTTATTTCAATTTTATTATAAAAATAAATGCACTACTTGTCTACTAGCGCCCCCCTGTGATAATAACAGCGCTCCCTTCCACCTCTCGAACCTATTAGCGCCCACCTCGGTAATCCCACCGCCTCCCAGGGGGCGGTACCGCCCACTTTGGGAACCGCTGGTCTAGACTCTGCTTTGACAGAGGGACTCTGGGCGGTAATCAAGACAAGTGAATGCGTATATAATATTTGGACGAACTTCATGCTTCAAAAGCCGTGCCGTGACAATGTCATTCCACCGATACCACATATTCACTTCAGCCACGTGTTGCTCTTACCAGATGGACAAATGGCCGAAGCCTAGGAACCTTAAAGGGCGGGAAAAAAGGCAGTATTATTTTGGGTTTGGAACATTGCATAGAACAGTACTTTCACTTTTAAGGCTTCAAAGAGTTAAATTCTCGCTTTGTGTTCCTTTTATTAATCGCCTATAATCACTGTAACACTTTAAACTCGAGAAGTCCGATTATGCTGGTCACATACTCTTTCCATCTTTTTCCAGGTCTTCCTGTCAGTGAAATATGTGACGAGGTTTTCGCGACGGTATGTATTGAGGTTTTGGTCTTGTTGGTCACGACGCCGTGTAGTCGTAACGTCTATCACTTCCTCCAGCTTACCTCCCCTTCACCCCAGAAGAGGGATGGATCTCACTTTCCAATACCCATCCACTGTAACCCTGAGAAGGGTCACCCCTCTGTTTTTCTTCCCCTTCCTTCCCCATGTCCGTGCCGAGATGCAAATCTTGTCGACCTCAAATGCACCGTCTTGCATCTTACAGTTTTTCACGGTTTCGATTGACCCCGAATGTTTATGTGACTTTGTCCTATCCCGTGGGTTTTCCTCACAACGCGACTACGTCTAAACTTAAAATATTTGCAGGTTACTTACTTCGACCCTGAAGATGGAAGCAGCACGTTTCTCAGATACGTTAGTAGCCCTAGCCGCTAACGCGACCACTCATCTTCACGACCCAGAAGACCACAGCATCGAATTATACAGGCATTGAGGTTCTCGGCAGCCTACCGGTAGATTCTCGACTCGTCGGAATGGCGTACTCCGCTTCTCCTGCAGTGGAGATCTTGCTAGAGGCTACGGTACCGTTGACCTTGCATTTCAGTCTTTAACTTTATTCGTGATTTCGCTAGAGGCTGCGGTACCGTTGACCTTGCATTTCAGTCTTTAACTTTATTCGTGATTTCGCTAGAGGCTACGGTACCGTTGACCTTGCATTTCAGTCTTTAACTTTATTCGTGATTTCGCTAGAGGCTGCGGTACCGTTGACCTTGCATTTCAGTCTTTAACTTTATTCGTGATTTCGCTAGAGGCTGCGGTACCGTTGACCTTGCATTTCAGTCTTTAACTTTATTCGTGATTTCAGGCTTCCGCCGCGATCTGCATGAGATCTGCGCTCTTATGGTGTAGTAATGACGTCAGGATGTCACGGTTAAAGATTGTAAGTGCAGATGATGCACACAACCGTAAATTCAAAACTGTAAAAAGGAGTGTACAAACTGTAATGCAAACATTAACTTTATTAGGTCTTTTTTATGTTGAACTTCGGCAGTGCTCGTATTCCAAATTCACGTTGGTCGATCTAAGTTCCTTCTGCCGGTTTAAGTGCAGTCATATGCTAATTTGTAAATGTGTGTATCGTTCATTCTTAGCAAAGGCAGTGCCCATTTAAGTCTATGATCAGAACTAATTTAATTTAAATATTTTAAGTTTATCTTGTTGGCCGCGATAGCTCAGTCGGTATATTGACTCGCTACGTGCTGGACGGTCCGGGGATCGAATCTCGGTGTGGGCGAGATTTCCCGGAGCCGTCCAGACCGACCCTGGGGCCCGCCCAGCCTCCTATAATATGGGTACCGGTTCTTTCCCGGGCGTAAAGCGACCGGGGCGTGGAGTTGATAACCCACCCCATCTAGTGCCAGGGTTAAAGAAAGAGTAGAGCTATACCTCCACTCCCCCTCTGGGCCTTCATGAGCTGTTGTAGGGAGACCCTTATCTTTAACTTATGTTTCTGTTATTTCTTGATGTGTTTTGTGGCCACATAATGCACACACTAAATTTATCTCAAAAATTTAATCCGCAATCTTTAAATTCATCTGTCATATTGCTTTATTTAAATTCAATTCTCACACCCATATAGGAACGTCTGAGTACTAAGTGGAAAGCGCTTTACGAGATATTTCTCGAAGTGAGCTCCACGAGATGCTCCTCAAGTTGAGCTCCACGAGATATTCCTCAGGTTGAGCTGCAACGGATGTTGCTGAAGTTCCTCGTAGTTGGCGACGTCTTGAAATATGCATATGACCTTACGCAGTGATAGGACTGGTGTCCCTTTCGTGAGGCGTTCCATTACGGCTTCTGAATTTTTCATATCATGTTGATCTTTGTTTTATGTACTATGATATTACAAAACCTTATCCATCTTCTTTAACTGGAGTACGTTGAACCGTAGAAATTTTTCACTGAGTTTGAAACTGTTCCATTTCTAAATTGTATCATAACACTTTGGAGCATGAAGGACAGAAGTAAGCAATATCAGGAGAAGATTAGGTGAAGGGGAAAGTCAAGGGAGAAGTGACATACTATTTAGGGAGAGGAGGGAGAAAGGGCGTCGGTTTGTTAAAAGGATTCCATGCCTCCCCCCTCTCGTCCTTCTGATAAGAGTAGAATGAAAGTGAAGAGGTTAGAACGGTGAGAAGTGTTTCCTGAAGACAAGGGCGCGCAACATTGGCCTTACGTTTAATGGTAAGATGCGTAATTTGGGAAGATAATTTGGCTGTATAAGTGTTGAGGCTTTCACGGTAGTTATTATACCTTGTAGTACAATTCGTTTGTTCCGACGTTTCGGAGGAACTAGCTGCCTCATTCTACACCCACTTTAACCGAAGTCTGTCGCCTAAAAGATGGAGACAGCACATTCCTTTGAAACACTAAAACAAACTTATTTTCTCATACGGTGTAACAACCCAGAGAACTACCATCGGTTAATTTGGCAAATCTTGATGCTAATTATTTTAAATTGGAAGGACTACGTAAGAAGTACGCGTTAAACACATCTGAAAATTCGTTTCCTACAGCAGAGAAAACATACTGCGTCGCAGTTACAAACGTCATTCAGCTAATCCTGTTTAGGAAAATAATCGCTGTGGGTTTTTAGAATCATAGTTGTGTATAAATGTACTGTGCGGGTAGAATAAAGAGTTTTTTTTAATGATAAGAATGTAGTACATTTACATTAGTTATGACTAACATTTACACGAATGCAGGTCTTACTTCTGCTGAGAGTGAGTCCATAATATCTTAGACCAGTTCATTGTTCCGAATACTTCTGAGAGTCTTTTGAAATGACGGGACGGTATAGGCAATATGCAACACAGAGAAAAGTCTCTTATAAAAAGTTTTATTAGATCAACATATGCACTATATTCTTATAACCAAGTCAATCACCCCTACATATGTTTCGGCCTATAACAGGCCATCTTCAGGGGGTCAAAGTTTTTTACGTAGACTTTACATCTGTTGTTCAATTTTAAAAAAGTTAGTACATCCACATGAAAGTAAAATTAAATCTTAGTTCACAATGGATTTAGGTGTTATTTCTTTCAGTTGTAAAATCCTAGGGAATGTGTTTACATAAAAGGTTAAAATTACATATATATATTGTTATATATAAATTAAAGGCAGTCCGGTCTTGTATGCTGTTATCAAAAGGATGTTGAAGTTTTGCTCTTAAAATTGAACAACAGATGTAAAGTCTATGTAAAAAACTTTAACCCCCTGAAGATGGCATGTTATAGGCCGAAACATATGTAGGGGTGATTGAATTGGTTATAAGAATATAGTGCATATGTTGGTCTAATAAAACTTTTAATTAGTTAACAAGACCCACGGTTAATACAACGCGAAAAGAAAAGTCTCATGTTTTCATTGGAAGGTCTTCGTTTTTTTTGGTTCCGTAATTACAGGAGGTGGCCAGCTATTTTCCGTTATCGACAAGGAAAGAGGCGGAAGGATGAAACGATGGATGTCGTGAGGCGAAAGCCTCGAGCTAAGCTCTTCCTGTCGAGCGGTCTTGAAATACTTCGTCCCGTTCGGCTTGCTTCGTAAGAACCTGAAAGCATTGGCATTGTACCACACGTTTAGCAGGAAAGTGCTAAGTTTTCTGCTAAAATCATATGATTTAGCTGAATAAGGAACTTACAGGCGACTGGAGCAGAGAGTTCTTCACATCAAAACAAAGAGAAAGCTCATAAATATATGTCCGAAAAGAGTTGTTTTTGAGTTTAAATGAAAGATTACCTTCAACTACAAACACTTGAACTATGTAACACTTTAGCTACAAATGACATAATACATTTAGAGTACAAGTTCCCAATTTAATAACTTTTTTTTTCTTTCCAATGGCTCGACAGCCCCTTGGGGGCCTAGACCGCCTCATTTTTCGACGCTTCACGATCACACTGTAGACACACCACACTCGGTAGGACTCCTCTGGACGAGTGATCAGTCCGTCGCAGAGACCTCTACCTGACAACACACAACACTCACAACAGACAGACATACATGCCCTTGGTGGGATTTTTTTTTTTGTATTAATTCCTGGGTTTTTCCCTTTGATCCATTTGTACTGTTGAAGTCCTTTTTGTCCTGCATGTCACCTTATGTTTCATGCTATCGTCCATACATCTAACACAACACAAACATTCGTGCCCCCGGTGGGATTCGAACCCACGATCCTAGTAAGCGAGCGGCCGCAGACCCACGCTTTAGACCGCACGGCCACTGGGATCGGCAATTTAATAACTGTTCAGTTCGTATTGTTTATCAAGTCAAAAATCGCAATA
Source organism: Reticulitermes speratus (assembly GCA_021186555.1). Taxonomy (NCBI): domain Eukaryota; kingdom Metazoa; phylum Arthropoda; class Insecta; order Blattodea; family Rhinotermitidae; genus Reticulitermes; species Reticulitermes speratus. Next base: position 5,191,080 of record JAJKFL010000042.1, read on the forward strand.
AAAACACAAAATATCCTCCACCTAAACCAATGCCGCATTAACAGTCTGATCATGGACTGTCGCGCCCTTTCAAAGGTCCCGGGGCGATTGCGAATGGTTTGACAGACATAAACATTAATTGGTGAAATTCCTCTTTATTTTTAATTGGTGCTGAATACACTAGGGTCTTAAGTGTCCCCACAGATAAAAATCTAAAGGATTTAAATCGGGCGAACATGGGGTCTGTACCTCGAAAACTGAGTGTTTGCGAACGTGTACTGTTACGAAAGTTTTTCGTTGTTTTTGTGGAGGGCATTCACACCTTAAATTTGTACAAGCATAACACTCTGTATATTTCTCAGCTTATGGTTGAGAATGAGGTGCTTACTGTGTTGAGCATTCAGATTGCTGCCTTTTGTGATATGACGCCGAGTAGTTTGATACATATCAAGGATTCGGGACAGTCTACTGCCTCCGTTTTCGGTAGTGGAAAATTCTACGGACATGGACAGGGAAAATTAAAGCGCAAATATTAATGGGGATAAACTGAGAAGCGAGGGAGAAAGGAAGTTACATGTAAAAGAGAGAATTAAGGAAATACTTGCGTAAAATAAATTTGCAAATCAGTTTGTATTAAACACTTACGTTTTTATAGTGACTCAATTTCTCGTTTGTACGAGTCTTTGTTACTGTTTTAAACTGACAGTGATGACGGGTTTCGGTCGAAAACTCTCTGGCCATCATCAGGGTACGCCTTCGTATACAGAATATAATATTGGAGGGACCAATGCTTTCTCCTGTTCCTTAGCAAGTAATGAGGTGTTATTGCTTCGTTAGGAGATGTTTGAGGTTCTCACAGAGGTGTTGATAAAAATTAAAGTCTTATTGGAAGCTAGCGCTTTGTCGACTGGCAAATAGCTTACTTTTAATACTCGTGTGTATTGGATAGGTGTCTTTCCCTTTATTACGGAAGTTTTTTTTAAATTATGTTGGGGGGGGGGGAGTTTCTCTCTGTTTTAACAGCAAATGATGTTACCAGGTGCCATTAGCTGATATACAGAGGTATAGTGCCGAAATCTATTTTGGCAAAGCGTTTCAGTTTACCTTTGCTTGTGTCAATTTGTACACTCCGTCACGTGACACAACATAAAACCGTTTACAGGGTCTCCTATATCACTTTTGCAATTGGAGACGAGAGTTGTATCTCAGGTGCTGTTTCCAGAGTGCCAAGTGTATGAGAGACACTGAGAGTGGCTGCAGTTCTCGAGAGCCCTGTTGATGTCTCTGTCTTCCTCAGTTTGAATGTTCTGTCTTGTTGCGTGCCCCACTAGCAAGAGTGAATTGAACACTTTGCCTTCATCCCGCCTCCAAGCATAGCGGTCGAGTCGGTAGCATTCCTGATTCTTCTGTTTGGAATTTCCGGGTTCAAATCTCGATCCAGAGAGAAACTACATTGGCTGTGATTCTCCTGAGATCCTGCAGACAAATGCAAGACTAGTGCATCAGATTAGGTTACGTCATTTTCTTTCACTAACTAACTAACTAACTAACTCACTCACTAACTAACTAACTAACTAACTCCAGATTCCTTCTTGAGAAGCTAACAGGTCGTCAGCTAGTCAAGAAATTCCTCGCGTTTTATGGAACCCGAAGGTTCGTTACCGCATTCACAAGAGCCTGCCACCTGTCCCTATCCCGAGCTAACAAATAATCAGTCCAGGTCCGAGGCTCTGTATAGTGTTTCGTAACATGGTAATTTTTTACGGTGAGGAGTTGTTAGCACCTCGCCCAACCCCCAAGCTGGAGGACCACCCTTTGTCGGCTGTCCGCGACTGCATATTCGCAGCTACCCTCCATATCCGGAGGTCGTTCCTCCATCCTCAACCCGAGGACGCGCCATGCCGTGGTGACAGGGACCGACTTATCGTGGTGACAGGGACCGACTTATCGTGGTGACAGGGACCGACTTATCGTGGTGACAGGGACCGACTTATCGTGGTGACAGGGACCGACTTATCGTGGTGACAGGGACCGACTTATCGTGGTGACAGGGACCGACTTATCGTGGTGACAGGGACCGACTTATCGTGGTGACAGGGACCGACTTATCGTGGTGACAGGGACCGACTTATCGTGGTGACAGGGACCGACTTATCGTGGTGACAGGGACCGACTTATCGTGGTGACAGGGACCGACTTATCGTGGTGACAGGGACCCACTAATCATGGCATTTTCTTTCACATCCTTTGTAATTCATTATTCACTAGTCCTGTAATTTGGAGCTGGGATAGCGTAGACTTTATAGTGACTAGGCTACGGGCTGGACGATCCTGGTTTCGAATCCATACCCGGACAAATTATTCTTCTTTTGCCCCAAAACAATACAGAGTAGCCATGGGACTCACCGAGCCTCGTATTTGACGGATACCGCGTTCTTTCCCGGAGGCAATGCGGCCAGGGCCTTTAGATGACCACTTACCTCCAAGGGGTGCCGAGTTTAAGAATGAATGGAGTTATGTCTCTGATCCCCCAGTATGTCTTCAAGGCGTGGACGCGGTAAACTGTATTTTTACCCTTATGTCCTAAAATTTAACCATATATATTCTGAGGTACTAACACCGCCGTTAAATAAAGGATGCGTCCATATACGAGTATAAGTAATAGCCACGTGACCGTTATATGACGGGCTCCCACAATATTCACGCGCTGCTCCACGACCTCTTTAGTCTGTACGTTCTGTATTCTTAGGGCAAACCAAGGGTTAATTTCATCTGTCATTTAGTATCGATTACTAAAGATTAGTATCTATTATAAACTGACATAAATTATTATAAATTACTGTCGATTTGTTATCGATTATTATCGAGCCTGGTGGACGACTGTCAATTATTACAGATTATTACCGACTCGGGTGTGACTCACTCACTCACTCACACCGAGGTTGTTACATAAGGTATTGTGTTCACATACATCTGACGCTTGTTATTTCGTCGTTAAATATGGTATCAATTAGTTTTGGTAGGCAGAATAAGCGACATCGGATGTTAAGCTGGAGTCACTCTTGAAGTGTCTGCCTTTACCGTAAAGCCTTCACAGCATACCTGTAGATAGCAGCACCAGTTAATGCATATTATTTTCCTGTTCTGTTCAGCTTAGTGTCTCACTGCAAACGTAACTCTTTGTACAGAACTTTTCAACGAAATTCTTTATAATATTTTCTTTACATATTTTTTAAATAATTCTATTAAAAAAGGTACAGCAATCCCTGTACAGTCCTGAACAGGTCCTTAGGGTTCCTGAAGGTTGAGGCTCCCAGATTTCCAGACAATCGGCATAGGTTGTCGGTAAGGTTGTCAGCCCCACGCACCGGCCGCCTTTACCTCCAGGAGATACACGGGGTATTCTTGATACTCATTTCTGGTAGAGGCTGAGTCGACCCCAGTGCGGCGGCAAGGATTCAGTAAATGAAACGCTCCAATGAACCCATCGGGAATCGAACCCGCGACCTTCCAACTGCGCCACCGCGTGCCCCACAATAATTTTATTAGTAACTGCAACAATTTCTCGTAGAAATGTTTCAAAGGACTTTACGCTAAAATAAATAAATAAACAATGAATAAATAATTACTCTTGGATATGATACTGCAGGATATCCAACGATAAATGCACACAAGTGGCTAGGATGTACCGTGTATGCATGGTGATATGTATGCATGGTGATATGTATGCATGGTGATATGTATGCATGGTGATATGTATGCATGGTGATATGTATGCATGGTGATATGTATGCATGGTGATATATATGCATGATGATATGTATGCATGGTGATATATATGCATGGTGATATGTATGCATGGTGATATCCGCATTTTCCTGACATAATATTGTTAAGGTATATAAAAGACGTGATACTTCATTACCATACCATACCATGGACCTACACACCTGGAGCAACCAGTCCATAAAACTACCACAGAAGGTTAGGTCCGTACTTAAGGGCTGTCCAAACGAAAGTTTGAATCTCAGTTAATCACAGAATTTGTAATACGAATTTTATTGCACAAATGTCGATGTTATTCAGCAGTGGCACTGATGCTTTGTTGACATGTTTTCTTTCTCAAAAAGTTCCCCACCTTTTAAGTTTCTATTACGGCGCTCAAAAGAGCCCGCCACTGGTTTGTATCCTCAGTCATTTATACCCAGCCCACACCGTCACATCCTGTTTCCTTAATATCCATTTTACTATTATCATTCCATGCACTCCTAGATCTCACAAAGTGTTCTCATACTTGCCAGTAACAGCATTAACTTTTCCTTGGGCTGAATTAAGCACTACGCCATGATGTCGTATAGAGAAAGTATGTATGGCATTCTTAAACTTGTCAGTAGATTGAGGTAAATGCTTTACCTCCAGGGAGTAAACCTGCAGCACCCATTGTATAGGAGGAATTTACATTCGGAAGAGTGTGTTTACCTTCAAAAGAATGTGTTTACCTTCAGAAGAATGTGTTTACCTCAAAAGAATGTGCTTACCTTCAGAAGAATGTGTTTACCTTCAGAAGAATGTGTTTGCCTTCAAAAGAATGTGCTTACCTTCAGAAGAATGTGTTTACCTTCAGAATAATGTGTTTATCTTCAGAAGAATGTGTTTATCTTCAGAAGAATGTGTTTACCTTCAAAAGAATGTGCTTACCTTCAGAAGAATGTGTTTACCTTCAGAATAATGTGTTTATCTTCAGAAGAATGTGTTTACCTTCAGAAGAATGTGTTTACCTTCAGAAGAATGTGTTTACCTTCAGAATAATGTGTTTACCTTCAGAAGAATGTGTTTACCTTCAGAAGAATGTGTTTACCTTCAGAAGAATGTGTTTACCTTCAGAAGAATGTGTTTACCTTCAGAAGAATGTGTTTACCTTCAGAAGAATGTGTTTACCTTCAGAAGAATGTGCTTACCTTCAGAAGAATGTGTTTACCTTCAGAAGAATGTGTTTACCTTCAGAAGAATGTGTTTACCTTCAGAAGAATGTGTTTACCTTCAGAAGAATGTGTTTACCTTCAGAAGAATGTGTTTACCTTCAGAAGAATGTGTTTACCTTCAGAAGAATGTGTTTACCTTCAGAAGAATGTGTTTACCTTCAGAAGAATGTGTTTACCTTCAGAAGAATGTGCTTACCTTCAGAAGAATGTGTTTACCTTCAGAAGAATGTGTTTACCTTCAGAAGAATGTGTTTACCTTCAGAAGAATGTGTTTACCTTCAGAAAATGTGTTTACCTTCAGAAGAATGTGTTTACCTTCAGAAGAATGTGTTTACCTTCAGAAGAATGTGTTTACCTTCAGAAGAATGTGTTTACCTTCAGAAGAATGTGTTTACCTTCAGAAGAATGTGTTTACCTTCAGAAGAATGTGTTTACCTTCAGAAGAATGTGTTTACCTTCAGAAGAATGTGTTTACCTTCAGAAGAATGTGTTTACCTTCAGAAGAATGTGTTTACCTTCAGAAGAATGTGCTTACCTTCAGAAGAATGTGTTTACCTTCAGAAGAATGTGCTTACCTTCAGAAGAATGTGTTTACCTTCAGAATAATGTGTTTACCTTCAGAAGAATGTGTTTACCTTCAGAAGAATGTGTTTACCTTCAGAAGAATGTGTTTACCTTCAGAAGAATGTGTTTACCTTCAGAAGAATGTGTTTACCTTCAGAAGAATGTGTTTACCTTCAGAAGAATGTGCTTACCTTCAGAAGAATGTGCTTACCTTCAGAAGAATGTGTTTACCTTCAGAAGAATGTGTTTACCTTCAGAAGAATGTGTTTACCTTCAGAAGAATGTGTTTACCTTCAGAAGAATGTGTTTACCTTCAGAAGAATGTGTTTACCTTCAGAAGAATGTGTTTACCTTCAGAAGAATGTGTTTACCTTCAGAAGAATGTGTTTACCTTCAGAAGAATGTGTTTACCTTCAGAAGAATGTGTTTACCTTCAGAAGAATGTGTTTACCTTCAGAAGAATGTGTTTACCTTCAGAAGAATGTGCTTACCTTCAGAAGAATGTGTTTACCTTCAGAATAATGTGTTTACCTTCAGAAGAATGTGTTTACCTTCAGAAGAATGTGTTTACCTTCAGAAGAATGTGTTTACCTTCAGAAGAATGTGTTTACCTTCAGAAGAATGTGTTTACCTTCAGAAGAATGTGTTTACCTTCAGAAGAATGTGTTTACCTTCAGAAGAATGTGTTTACCTTCAGAAGAATGTGTTTACCTTCAGAAGAATGTGTTTACCTTCAGAAGAATGTGCTTACCTTCAGAAGAATGTGTTTACCTTCAGAAGAATGTGCTTACCTTCAGAAGAATGTGTTTACCTTCAGAATAATGTGTTTACCTTCAGAAGAATGTGTTTACCTTCAGAAGAATGTGTTTACCTTCAGAAGAATGTGTTTACCTTCAGAAGAATGTGTTTACCTTCAGAAGAATGTGTTTACCTTCAGAAGAATGTGTTTACCTTCAGAAGAATGTGCTTACCTTCAGAAGAATGTGCTTACCTTCAGAAGAATGTGTTTACCTTCAGAAGAATGTGTTTACCTTCAGAAGAATGTGTTTACCTTCAGAAGAATGTGTTTACCTTCAGAAGAATGTGTTTACCTTCAGAAGAATGTGTTTACCTTCAGAAGAATGTGTTTACCTTCAGAAGAATGTGTTTACCTTCAGAAGAATGTGTTTACCTTCAGAAGAATGTGTTTACCTTCAGAAGAATGTGTTTACCTTCAGAAGAATGTGTTTACCTTCAGAAGAATGTGTTTACCTTCAGAAGAATGTGTTTACCTTCAGAAGAATGTGCTTACCTTCAGAAGAATGTGTTTACCTTCAGAATAATGTGTTTACCTTCAGAAGAATGTGTTTACCTTCAGAAGAATGTGTTTACCTTCAGAAGAATGTGTTTACCTTCAGAAGAATGTGTTTACCTTCAGAAGAATGTGTTTACCTTCAGAAGAATGTGTTTACCTTCAGAAGAATGTGTTTACCTTCAGAACACGAACTTTACTCAGTCTACAATCTACGTCACTGTTTGGGTCGGTGAGATGGTGTGTGCGATACACTGTTTTGTGGAATGTCAATGTGAGAATAAAAACATCAAAGTGATTTGTAACATAATTATCTCGATTTGTGTTACTTTTCCGTGTTTTAATTTGATATGTTTGCCCTATAAACCTTTAGTTTCTCCAAGCTACACGTCAGCCTGAACTGCACTCATGAAATGGAAAATTATAAATTTTACAATAACATTGGGACTGTGCCAGATCTTGGGTCGTTTGTATTTAACCTCTTATCCCGGAGGCGCTTGTGCCATCCCGGGCCAGTTCACGTGGGATTTGTGGTAGACAAAGTGGTACTGGGACAGGTTTTTCTCCAGTTACTTCTGTTTTATCCTGTCAGTATCATTCCACAAATAAGCCACATACATTCTTTCATCTACCAACGACGCTGCATAAACTTAGCAATTGATGTCTTTAAATGAAATGTGCCTCTTTCTCTCTCTCTCTCTCTCTCTCTCTCATAACAAAACATATTATTATGTTACGTAAATCGGCAGGAAGATTTGGGACAGGCGCTTTACCTTTGAAAGCAAGCTGCACATTAAAATCCAGCGAGATGTTTCAGAAGTGATTAAGCCCCAGACAGTCGTCTGGGAATGTCTGCAGACTAAAGTTCTCGCAGAAAACTTTATCAAGTAGGTCACAGCATAAAACTAGACATGGTGTTTCGCAACACGAGCCAACGGCCTCGACACCCTAATTTAATTTGTTTTACATTTACGTTAAAACCCCTCCAGTTCCGTGACGTACCCAGTTTCAAGCTATGACACTCAGAAATTCGCTTCTAATTTAAGTCTGGTTTTCACTATTAGTTTCAGTGGTTTTCTGTTATGGGAAATCGAAGCAGTTGTTTTGGATTTCATGTAATTTGCTGATGTCAAGTCTGTTGTAATTGCGGTAATAGACTTTAAATTTTCGTAAGAAGATTATAATTTCTTGACTAGCTAAGCGACTGTCAGATTTTAAAGAAGGATTCAGCTGCATGGTGTAACTTCGTAGTTTAGTAATATATTGCGTCAGCGTGAACCAATAGTAAATTCTTAATACAAATTTGTGTGTATTGCTCAATACCAATACAATGGGTACTGGGTCATTCCCGGGGGTAAAGCGGCCGGGGCGTGGCGTTGACCACCCACCCCGATCTAGTGCCGAGGTTAAAGAAAGAGTAGAGCTATACCTCTACTCCCCCTCTGGGCCTTCATGGCCTGTTGTAGGGAGAACTTTACCTTTACATTTTCTCAATACCAAATTTCAACAAAATCCTTCAGGTATTTTGGAAATAAAGGATAAGGACGGGCGCGTAGGCATTTCCATTATACTGTCATTTATGCGTTTGGAGTAAAGAACTCATAGAAAGCGGGAAATAGTATTGATTTTTAGAAAAAGTTTTTCCAAAGTACCTGCATAGTTGATTTGCTACCACGACACTTCATACCTGATCATACACAAACGTATGCTGTGAGGAAATTCGATTCTGACGCTACGAAGCGTGTTTGAACCTCTACACACAGGAAGTCTTTGTGAACACCTCCAAACTGCGGATTGTCGGCGAGAAAACTGAAAACATAAAAAAAAAATTGACACTTATTGATGCGAGACGCTATGAGTATCCAGGAACAAGGAACTTTGTGTTCAGGGTGGCGGTCACGCCGATGTGAGGAATGAGGTTCCTTAAACACGGCGCCTATCTGATAAGCAGGCGTTATGGTGACTTTACCATGCAGTCGGTAATAACGGAACTTACCGGATGCATTTGTGTGCACTCTGGCGTTTTCAGACTCTTCTTGAAATCTGAGTTTGTGATCTTCTGGATTATGATAATACCAGCCAGGTGCCAGTAATGTCACAGACCGCCATGTTGCGTCTATTCACCTGCTATTCCACCGAAACACTGTAACCATTAACAGTAATCGATACTGATGTCCTCTAATTGATACTGATCTCTTAGTACTGATAGTAGTTGATAATCGACACAAACTGATAACTGTGTGACTCACTCAATCACACCAAGCTCTAATCTGTTACTATTGGTAGTAGTCGATAATCGACACGAAAGGTAAGGATCGACCCTTCTGTGACTCATTCAATCACACCAAGCTCTAATCTGTTACTATTGGTAGTAGTCGATAATCGACACGAAAGATAAGGATCGGTCCTTGTGTGACTCACTCAATCACACCAAGCTCTAATCTGTTACTATTGGTAGTAGTCGATAATCGACACGAAAGATAAGGATCGGTCCTTGTGTGACTCACTCAATCACTCAACCACACCAAGCGCATTTACCTTACTACATGTAACTTAGTGGTGGACTGGTTAGCTCTCCTGCTTTGTATGCGGAAGTTCGCGTGCTCAAATCTCGAGTTTTGGAATGAAGTATTTCACACTTTCTCATCCTTCAGCTTGTTTAAGAATATTGCTAGATAATGAAGGTAACTCTCTTCTGGGATGTGACAACTGTAGCCCAGCAGACAATACGTATCATAGCCTCCGCCTTGAGAACCTCACATCTCGCATGGCTAGATACATGCCGCACTAAAGACAGACAGCTGAATTTTGAAGCAGGGTGTGAGAAATATTCAAGTATTCAACACAGCCCACTGGTCGCGTCGCAATATATCTCAACACAACGTCGGTGCTAGAAATTGTGTTCTTCATCTTATAGCAATACCGTAGCACAATGTGATGAATGCTCGGCACACTGCCTCAGCATCTGCAAACAGAACAAATATGAACAGGTTAGGGGTGCCTAGGAACGAAGGAAAGTCATAAATGAGAGTGCAGAGTTTGTGTGCATGGGCACACCGCGAAAACATGACTCCATCATGACCGACTCTGTCATATCACATTTCATTACTCATTCCGTGACATCTTACCTTCTTTCTTTTATTTTTTCTGTCTTATTTTCTTATATTCTTTGTTTCTTTGTAACCAAGGCACTAGTTTTCCAATAATTCATCTGCCTCTGGTTTTTATTTCCTGCTAACTATGGATGTAAGACTTCGTCTTCTACATTAAGGGAAGAACGTAATTATTTATTTGAGGTCAGTTGCAATACAAAAGTTTTACGAATTTAAAACAAAATAAGAAGAAGGCAACTAAATAAAGTGGACTATTAAATCCGCAAAAATAGTTTCTTAATTATAGGGTGCGTCATACTATGAGGTGGGAAATGAGGTGCGTATTTGAACTGTTGCATTTGTACAAGATAGATGGATGGATAGATAGATAGATAGATAGATACATACATAGGTAGATAGATAGATAGATAGATAGATACATACATAGGTAGATAGATAGATAGATACGTAGGTAGATAGATAGATAGATAGATAGAGAGAGCGTTAGATAGATGGACAGATAGACAGATATTTAGATGGATAGACAAATAGGTACATAGATAAACATATATGTAGATACAGATAGATAGATAGATAGTACATAGATAGACAGATAGATAAATAGACAGATATTTAAATAGATAGAGAAATAGGTAAGTATATAAGCATATATATAGATATATAGGTAGAGAAATAAATAGACAGACAGATAGATGGAAAGGTAGACCATTGGGTGGGTGAATGGTTGGATAAGTGGATGGATGGACTTATGAAACACGGGAATAGAAGACATTATAAATAAACTGAATCGTGACAGAAATTGTTACAATTTACTGTGCTCTTAATTCGTCACACAAAAATTTGATGGAGTTTCTTAATCTGCTTCAAGGATTAGGTCTTTAGGCCTGTTCTGTCATCAAGAGAAGCCATCTTCTTTTAAGACGGGCAACATTTCGTTAACCCGTAGGTCTCATAGCTAAATGTAAAAATACCGTTGTGCCTAATTATACCATTAAGTTATATGGGGAGCAGGAGGTATAGGTCCATGTATTCTTAGGCTCGACACTAGATGGAAATGAGTGATCAGCTTCACGCCTCATCCGCTTTAGCCGTGGGGAAAATACTCCCTGGGTCAATTGAACTCGAGGATGGATGGGTCCCTGAGAAGATCTGGAAGCAATGTACACGAGGAACATGTTTGCTTAGCCGGAAATCGAACCACGGTCCCCCGATCGTCCGGACCGTAGCTTAGTCAGTTCCTCTACGTCATTGTAATTACTTGAGGGCGATGCTCATTTTTCTGCTCGCACTCCGAAACTCGGTACTGCGGATGATTCATTAAGCTGTGATCTTGCTCGGCATAAGAAACGCGGTCGATTTCTCTGCACGTCTCAGTGACGAGGGGTTCAGAAGAAAGATGGATAGGCTAACTGCGACCTGCGACTTATAACGACGCTTCTCCTCTTCTACTTTGCTATTCTTCACGTGCGCCAGTTCCCTCGACTTATTCTCATTAGTTTTTTCCCTACTTTCCTTCTGTTTTCAGTTCTAACAACAGGGTTATGTATATTCCCGTGCGTGTGTGTTGCTATCGGAAATGTTTTTCAAACTTGTTTGTTCCTACATGGGGGCACGCGGTGGCGCAGTTGGTTGAGGTACTGCACTACAAGCCGGAAGGTCGCGGGTTCGATTCCCGATGGTGTCATTGGAATTTTTAATTGATATAATCCTTCCGGTCGCACTATGGCCCTGGGGTCGACTCAACCCCTAACATAAATGAGTACCAGGAATATTTCATGGGGATGGGGGTAAAGGCGGCCGGTCCGTACGGCTGATAACCTTACTACCTTCATGTGCCGATTGTCTAGAAATCTGGGAGCCTCAACCTGCTGGACCCTAAGGGCCTGTCCAGGCCTGTAATGGGATTGCTGTACCTTTTGCTTTCTTGTTTGTTTCTACATCCGTAGGTAAGATGGCTTTACTTTTACAAGACTGTAGAATGTCACAACACAGAAGGCATTCCCCAGTGATTTCATGAAACTTACGAGTGGTTTGTTGTGGGCAGTAGATTAATACACTGGATTTAACGATATATAAATTAGGATATCGATTTTTGATTTATTCCTTATTTAACGACACTGTCAGTACCTAAGGTTATGTAGCGTCGAAAGTTATAATGATCAGTGAATCGTGAATTGGAAAGGATGTGAAAGGAAATTGTCGTGGCCTAATTTTAGGATATTATGCAAGGATTTACCTGGGGAATTTTCAGCTATTTTTAGGATTTGCAGTGTACGTTTACCGTAACATTGTGGTGCTTTCGCGTAACCATTGTTGCAAAGGAAAGGCAACAATGCGTTCTATGCATATTGTTGAGCTACAGTCACTGCCAACGATAAGAAAATATTGAATGTCGCTCAAGAATGCTTTTATGGCGAATTTATATCGCCGGTAACAGCTAACATACTTAAATCTTTGTGTAAATCGGCCGATATTTTTGTCCGACTTTAAATAAATTTGGAGTTTCGTGACAGATTGTTATAAAAATCTCCAATACCAAACTTCACCGAATTCCTTCCAGTGGGAGCCGCGCTGATTCATGCGGACAGACGAACGGACATGACGAAGCTAATGGGAGATTTTTGCGGCTATGCGAACGTGCCTAAAGATGCAATTTGTAAAGGAAAACCTGACCGATCTGGTCCAATTTGAAGATTTTACGCCTCTGAACATTTAAATTATTATTCCGCCTGACTACAATAACTCCAATACAGTAAACAATACGGTATAAAATGCGGTAAAACTATTAAAATTTGTTCCTACAATTTTCAGCCAATCCTGGCTATTCCCGGGGGAACAATCTGTACGTCCTGGAAGGCACAGAAGCATTTACACTGCTTGTTATATTTATATTGTATTTTTTTTACTATACTGTGTACTGTGTTGGATTTATTGTAATAAATACTTCAGAAGGTAAAACTTCAAAATGTACCGTAAAATAAAGTAGCCTAAATTTCACACTGTTGCCACCGTGCATCTTCGTCATATTAAATGAAGTTATAAACCAACCGATGCACACTAAAACCACTTTTTAAGTAGCTTTATTATAAAATTGTTAAAATTGTACCCGATGGGTACAATTTTAACAATTTTATAATAAAGCTACTTAAAAAGTGGTTTTAGTGTGCATCGGTTGGTTTATAACTTAATTTAATAAAGTAGCCTACTTTAAGTCATTCTACATTCTGGAAAGAGGTTACTAATATATCGATGAAAAATGCCGCCTTTTACTTCAGGAGCAGATTTTACTCTGAAGATGGAGGCAATATTTTCTTCCGGAAAGTTGGTAACCATCTAGGCCAACATGGTATACGACCCAGTAACGGACCTATTTAAATTAAATCTGGCTCCACAACAATGACAATTAAAGAAAAAACGCGGAGTGATACTGAACTTGGTTCTGTTCTAAGTTTATGCAACCCTGTTCAGAAGAGTAATGCCTGATCATCCAGTGTAAAGTGGAAGTAGCGCTCGACGGGTCTCGATAAGCGGATTATTGGGAGTTTTTCAGCTGCTTGTCATCCGAGTTGCGTCATCCGTCTATTTCCGAGAGGCTCGCTTTGTTGAAGAGAACTAACATCGCGCCCATAAATAAAGCTTTGTGGCACCAAGTGCTTTTGGAAACCCACTTTCTGCTGTAGCAGGCACTGCTCCATATGTCAGTCGCCTATCTGGTCACAAGATCCTACAACAGCCTTGTTTAACTTCTGTCGCTTTTCTTCAGAGGATAATGGCGGAAATAGAAATGATGGAAATGATAGGGGAAGATGTGGATCTAAGACGGGGGAGTGGAAAGAGACCCGAGGATGTTGTATCTTGAGGAGTTTCATGATTATCATTAGTGCTTTTTTTACGAAATACTAATAGAATGTACTAAGAGTGTTATGCGAATTTTCGTGTTCTTCTTCTTTGCCATACGTTCCTTACAGTTTAACCATTGCCTCCTTCGCAATGACAGCACATACAGATCTGTCTTCTGCTTTCTTCCTCCATCTCTTGACACACATCGATTTCAGATCATTCTCAATACAGTCTAGCCACCTTAATTTTGGTCTTCCTGCTTTACTTCTCCCATTTTGTTTCCCCACAAATACTATCGTTACGGTCCTACCATCAGACATTCTTACCACATGACCAGCCCATACTAGACTTTTCACTTTTATTGTAGTTACAATATCCAGTTTTCTATACATATCCTGCAATTCATCATTAGTTCGGATTCTCGATGCGTTTTGATCTTTTATTGGGCCTTATATCTTAGTATTTTCAGCTCCCAAGTTTTAAGGGATGATGTGTTACTGTGAGTACTGTAGATAATGCGGACCGTAATTTATTTAATATTATTTTCACCGTGCATCTCGCATATATCAAAAACGAAGACCAACTACATGCACAATCACTATTAAATAGTATTTTATTCTGTAATCACCGTGCATCTTTTCACAGTCACTATTTACAGACACCAACTGGATGCACTTTATTAAAAGAAACTGTATAGTTTTTTAAAACACACTTAAAAACCTTTTAAAACCCGACATATGTTTCGGCCCTTATAGAGCCATCCTCAGGGGTTTATCGTCGTTAAAACTGCATATATTAAAACGTCGTTTTCATTGGTTCACTTTTTGCAAGGTTTCCCACTATTCACCGTCCGGCACGCAAAGACACTATTTGTTATTCGTACTAAGATAATATGTTAATGTTTCGGTAGGTATTGTGTTTGGTGCATGGTACTGGTACTGGTACTGGTGTAGGCTGTACTGTTTGTTTTAATGAACAAGATAAACCAGTACCATGCATCAAACACAATACCTACCGAAATATTAACATATTATCTTAGTACCAATAAGTGGTGTCTGTGCGTGCCGGACGGTGAATAGTGGGAAACCTTGCAAAAAGTGAACCAATGAAAACGACGTTTTAATATATGCAGTTTTAACGACGATAAACCCCTGAGGATGGCTCTATAAGGGCCGAAACATATGTCGGGTTTTAAAAGGTTTTTTAATTGTGTTTTAAAAAAACTATACAGTTTTTTTTAATAAAGTTGCATCCAGTTGGTGTATGTAAATAGTGACTGTGAAAAGCTTTAATAGTAGTATTACATTAACCCTTTAAAGACGAAGCGTAAACTGTTTCATTTAAAGACCCAGTTCGTACCGCGCAGTAAACACTTTTCATCTCGGTTACAAAAACAAATCAATTTATGTTATATAAGGCAAAAGTCGCTGTTTGTTGTAATATAAATACAGTAGAAATAAATACAGTGTGGGCAAAATGTAGAATTTTCTAATGTTACAACTGTTGATGCATCCAGTAGCCATTAGGCTTTAAAAGGTTAAACCTGACCGAAACATGTCGGGTTTAATGTAACATCACTATTAAAGTTTTTTAATAGTGATTGTGCATCCAGTTGGTCTTGGTTTTTGATGCGGACCGTAAGTTTTATTGTGATGATATGTCGTACAGAAAATCTGGTGTTAGCAGTAGCAGCCCTTCGTAATATGTCTTTGTGACTCAAAACGTATATGTTATTGTATTATATTATGTTATGTTGCTTGGGAAACTTAGGTGTAAATGTGAGTATAATATTAAAATGAATCTTAGAGAGAGTAAGCTGTGAAGATTTACAATTAATTTATTTTTCTTACAATTGGTACCAGTGGCGAGATCTTATGAATACAATGCAGGTATTTTATTGACTCTCTGAGCAAGTTTATCTTAGCCTACTTAGCACAATTCAACCCCATGACTTATTTATAAGGAACTGCAATTTTAACAACGAAAACAACGGTGTTCCTAGAGACAAAACGTGAAACAGAGATAATAGAATAACAAATAACAGAAGTGAATGAATTTAATTTTATCGTGTGTTAGTAGTAATGTTCAAATAGAAAGGCGTTGAAAGTAATTACGGTAATATACAGGGCATACACAAAATAATGGTGCGGTTTTAATAGTGAACACTATTAAAACCGCACCATTCTTTTGTGTATACCCTGTATTTAGAAAGTAACTGACAGGCCAGCGTGAGTGTTACAATTAGTGATAACATCTTAACACGTTCTGGGCGTAGAGGTGAAGAATATCTGCCTTTAATATGAACCCCTTAAAGAATAGGGGCTATAGGCGTTCATTACAAAGTAGAAAAAGAATGCCTTGTACATACGTATCACGTCCATCAGCCAGCGTGTGATGTGGTATCTGCGACTGAACCGTTTTGTTGGGTTTTTATAAAATTCAGTATAGGTTTTTTTTTTTTATAAAATTTGTGTAGCAAATTGAGAGTTTCACGAAAATCGGCGCAGTGACGGTCATAATTTATTTACGAGGATAAAACTAATGTCTACCCGTAATTTCCATATGTAATGAGCGGTTTGCTTCATTTTCGATGCAGAAATCTGCAGGCAAGGTCGTTGAGTCTTTGTGAGTTTGTTGTCAATCAGGGCCATGAAAGGCTTGCATTACGTAAGGCGTAGGTTTCAGAAGATCCACGCATAAAGCCATGCGATTTTCGTGAAAATCGGACCAATGAAAGCCATAAATCTGTCCCTGTGCACACGATGAAGGCAAGAAGACGGAGCGGAGTTAAGAGCTCCGTTAATTCTTTACCTTGGCACTAGATGGAAGGGAATGGTTAGCCTTAGGCCCCGGCCGCTTCAGCGCCAGAGAAAAAGACCTCGGTAACTACTGAATTGGAAACAATGGGCCCCAGAGCCGGTCTACTGAATAGGAAACTGGATGGGCCCCAGAGCCGGTCTACTGAATAGGAAACTGGATGGGCCCCACAGCCGGTCTACTGAATAGGAAACTGGATGGGCCCCAGAGCCAGTCTACTGAATAGGAAACTGGATGGGCCTCAGAGCCAGTCTACTGAATAGGAAACTGGATGGGCCCGAGAGCCAGTCTACTGAATAGGAAACTGGATGGGCCCCAGAGCCAGTCTACTGAATAGGAAACTGGATGGGCCCCAGAGCCAGTCTACTGAATAGGAAACTGGATGGGCCCCAGAGCCAGTCTACTGAGTAGGAAACTGGATGGGCCCCAGAGCCGGTCTACTGAATAGGAAACTGGATGGACCCCAGAGCCGGTCTACTGAATAGGAAACTGGATGGGCCCCAGAGCCAGTCTACTGAATAGGAAACTGGATGGGCCTCAGAGCCAGTCTACTGAATAGGAAACTGGATGGGCCCCAGAGCCAGTCTACTAAATAGGAAACTGGATGGGCCCCAGAGCCAGTCTACTGAATAGGAAACTGGATGGGCCCGAGAGCCAATCTACTGAATAGGAAACTGGATGGGCCCCAGAGCCAGTCTACTGAATAGGAAACTGGATGGGCCCGAGAGCCAGTCTACTGAATAGGAAACTGGATGGGCCCGAGAGCCAGTCTACTGAATAGGAAACTGGATGGGCCCGAGAGCCAGTCTACTGAATAGGAAACTGGATGGGCCCCAGAGCCAGTCTACTAAATAGGAAACTGGATGGGCCCCAGAGCCAGTCTACTGAATAGGAAACTGGATGGGCCCGAGAGCCAGTCTACTGAATAGGAAACTGGATGGGCCCGAGAGCCAGTCTACTGAATAGGAAACTGGATGGGCCCCAGAGCCAGTCTACTGAATAGGAAACTGGATGGGCCCGAGAGCCAGTCTACTGAATAGGAAACTGGATGGGCCCGAGAGCCAGTCTACTGAATAGGAAACTGGATGGGCCCCAGAGCCAGTATAGACCTTCCGAGAAGAAAAAGCCTTCTCGCTCTGTCGGAATCTGAACCCCAGTTCGTCCACCCCCCTAGGCTGTGGTTTAAATGATTATTTTCCTATATTTTCGACGTTTATCTTCCGCTTTGTACAAAATTCGGTACATCGGATGTCCACAATAATTTGCTAAATAACTGAGTTCCTACTGACAATCGGCGTACTAATAGCCACTCTTCACTTGCAGGCGTGAATGAATGTCTAACTCCTTTTTTTCACGTTTATTGTCCGATTTGCGTGTTTCGAGAAAATGGGGCGAGAGAAGGTCGTACTTCCTCATGGCCGTGAATAAAATTGCCTTTATGCTTGTACTGTGAAACCGTAAGATATTCTGAAAGTAAAAAACGCCTTGATATAGTCTGTGTACACGTCGTGCAATACACCATTCGCAGTCTTGTTACATGTACCAAGACGTTTAAACACCAAGAACTCCGTACTTTGCCCACATACTGTATTTATGCGTCCCGTATAGTGTTCACAGTAAACGTCTGTCACTTCCCCCTGCAGCAATCACCAGTTGGTCCTTCTGCGGCAAGTAAACTCTACTCTCTGTGAGGTACAAACTGAATATTTACGCATAATGTAGATTAATTTATCCCTTCAAAGGCATTGGGCCGCGATAGCTCAGTCGGTATAGCGACTACGCTACGGGCTGGACGGTCAGGGGATCGAATCCCGGTGGGGCGAGATTTTCAGCACCCGCCCAGACCTGCCCTGGGGCCTACCCAGCCTCCTCTACAATGGGTACCGGGTCATTCCCGGGAGTAAAGCGGTCGGGGCGTGGCGTTGACCACCCACTCCCATCTAACGCCGAGGTTAAAGAAAGAGTAGTGCTATACCTCTACTCCCTCTCTGGGCCTTCGTGGCCTGTTCTAGGGTGAACTTTACTTTTACTTACTTCAAAGGCATTACTGTTGCCTTAAAACAGCTTAACTTAACGCTTGTAAGCAAGAATATTGTTCATATCTAACACATAAGGTTTGTTTCTCACAGAAAACATACTACCTCTCCATTACAAATAGCAGCTTTTTAATGCTGGTTAGGGAAATAATGTTTATTATGAGAACCTTACAAAATTCGTAAAAATAATGTGTGAGTAAGATGCACAGACTTCGTATGTTAAAGCAGGTGGTAAATATAGTAAGTGGTTATATGTAAGATGTAAGACTAAGGTACATGGCCATGGTAAGAATGACGAGCGTTGCCTTTCCTTTTTATCTTAGAAGAAGTCGCTTGAAACTGTAATTAAAAATACGCTTTTGTAGCGGCAAGATTGGCCAGCAAGTCCGTCTGTCCTCTCCACGCTGTATCTTGACTGAAGCGTCTCTCCCAGCTCCCCTTAATATGTCCCATAAGTGCTGTCTTACTGCACTTACTTATCTCTAAAACAGAGTGCGGAGGTTTCTTTTTTAAAAGTCAGAAAGAATTGAGATAAGCGTGATAAAAGTAATGAATTTTTATACAACGTTGGTATGTGTTAAAGTCGCTGAAACTGGAAGCTACAGTCGTCTTTATTCAGAGGACTGGCTGCAGGTTGAACCTCTTAGTGCACGTAAATCACACACGGTATTTCGTGCATACAGAAATGTGTTTAGAGTTACAATAAATCCGGTCAGAGCACAACAGTTTATTCTATTATTTTTAACTACATGTTTCGGCCTATAGGCCATCATCAGGTTGAACAGAAGAATAAAAGAATATATTATATATTTTGTTGAAAATAATAGATTAAATTGTGTTGTGACTGAATTTATTGTAATTCAAACTGTTTAAAAGCGTAATGGGGATTAATTATCTTAAGATTATGAAAGTGTGAATTCACTCCAGTGTCAAATTCCTAACTCATTACAGCAGAGTTCTTCTTGAGAATCTGATTGTTGTTCATTTATCCAAGACTTCCTCCGTCTTTTATGGAACCCTAAGATTCATTACCTTTTCACAAGAGCCCGCCACTGGTCCCTCTTCTGAGACATATAAATCCAATCCACATTCTCACATCTAATTGTTTTACATTCCATATCAGTATGACCTTTCCATCTACATCTAGTTCTTTCAGGTGGCCTCTTCTCTTCAGATTTTCTGACAACAATGTTTTGCATTTATTATGTTTTCCATGTCTATTACGTCACATGTATTTCATTTTCAAATTGTTAGTGGTATCCTTTTTTTATCTGACAACCATCCTTCCTCATTTCATGCCGCAACTTCGCCAAGCGTGTGAGCGGTCGGATGGGTGGGATACGTTAATGCTATAAACGACCCGATAGGACGTGGCAACCGATAGTTGTCAGATAAAATAATGTCCCTATACAGAGGTGCAGATGTCGACCTCTGGCAACAGTGTTTGTTTCTAAGATGGCTGCTTCTTATCGAATTAAAAATAGCATCAGAAAGTGTGCCTTTTGTCCAAAATTTGTTTGTGAAAATTTGGATGTAAAGTGTAAGAAGCGAGTTTGGTAAAGTCGGTATTAACCCCTGAAGCCTGAAATTAATGTAAACAGTATTTTAATATTGAGAACGTACCGCAGAGACAACAAGACGTTTCTCCAATACAGAATCCCGGCGGTTAATGTTGCTTAGTAAAATAATCGCTTGGTGAAACTCATAGTAAACAGCGTGGTTTTAAAGACTTAATGACAGAAATTTGTGGGACGAAGTAATGTAACCCTACCCTAAGTGGCCGGCCGTAGTCTGAAAATTTATATAGAAGCGAATGAGGCGAAGAAAGAAAAATGAAGTGATTTAAGCAGCGTGGACCAAGAGGAGAGCTCGATGCTGATGGTGGACTCAACGAGCCGCAGAATCTACCCCCTCCTACCTCCTCTTTCGTCACCCAACCACCATCACCACACTGTAACCACCCACTTCCATCCCTTAGAGAAATCCACCCATACGCACCCCTCTTGACAACAGCGACGACGACGACGACGCATTTACACTGCCTTTCGGTCCGTCATCCGTGGCCCCCGCCTGTTCTTCTTCTTCTCCTTTTTGTCTTCTTCTTCTTCTTCAACATAGCCCCGTTCCAGTCTCGCTGTCTTGTGATGGATGGCGCAATAGCGTTGCGAGAAAAGGATATTGCAGTTCCAGACATGGCAGGCAAATCTCCCCCGGGACTCCCCCATCTCCTCTTCTTGAGCTGTCCTACCCCTGGGCCACCCTCTGTAGTTATTTCCCGCGAGACATTTATAAGGAAAGAAGCTGTGAAGAGAATGGGATTCCAACAACTACATAGCAGAGTTTACCAGTATCACATCTAGACGACCCGTCCCACTCTGCTTCCTCTGTCTCTTTTGGACAGCACTAATCTTATAAATATAGTTCCTCTACCCTCCTAAAAATTCTCATCCCTTCTGCTTTTTTTTTTTCTTCCTTCAAATGTCAACTCGTCCACCCCAACATGTGCAGGAACAGAGAAACAAGATGTAATAAAAAGAATTTCATTTCAACTACCGAGTAACAATTAACTTGATCACCCAGCAGAAAGGGGAGTTAAACTGTGGGTTGAAGTAATTATATTGCGTCTATCAGACAGTCGTTGAGTCTTCATTACACTCGCCACAGGACTACAGAACAATTTGCTACACGACTGTGTGTTCTGCACTGTTGCTTACTAGCACACTGCATGTAAATGGTAATTTTCTTCTAAAATATTTACCTGCTAATTGTAATGGCGCAGTATGTCGCAGAATGGACACAAGGACTTTGTTAACTAATTTATTAACCAGTGCAACAGTTACTGGGTAGTTGGTGCATGTGATAGAATTCAGTAGTTCAGATTTGAGAATTTGCTATTTCCGATTTTTCAGGGACGCTGGCTGTGTAATGATCAATAAAAATTGGTTGAAAAAGTTAGGGAGAGACTTTGGGTAAGAAAATTTCATTGGCATATTGATTAATAAATAAGTTAATGAATGAT
Source organism: Reticulitermes speratus (assembly GCA_021186555.1). Lineage (NCBI taxonomy): Eukaryota > Metazoa > Arthropoda > Insecta > Blattodea > Rhinotermitidae > Reticulitermes > Reticulitermes speratus. The sequence goes on from JAJKFL010000042.1 coordinate 5,212,721, forward strand.
TTATTAGCATATACCACTGACAATATATTCTACCACCATCATAGTAAATTACATTCAATATGCATGCAAGTAATAAATATTGAAAATGCGTAGTGGCAGATTGGTTTGAATTAGTAATTTAAAATGCTCCATTAGAAACGTATGACGCGTTTACAGTTAGGAATCAAGAAACTAAATTTGTGACAGGTAAATATACCGGTTGGCGTAAAAGTCACTTGACACTAGAGGCAACATGTTAAACATCGAGTGTTAAGTGACTTTTGCGCCAGACTGTATAATATACGACTACACTTCAAACCTCTATAGTAACTTAAAGGAAGATTAGCACATTCTTTAAGAAAACGTTTTGCGAAATTAATGCGGAGTGGTTATTCCAATCTCTTTTGACAGGTTGTCCGACCTTCTCTCACACATGGACGTTTCGACATCTGCTCTGTGGAGCTCTTTTGTTTCTTACGAAATCTCAGCACACGTTGTGAGATGCACGGTGTGTGGAACGGTCAGTACAAAAGGTGAATAGTTTTGTTGCGTATGGCAGTAAAGAATTGCATAGCGAAAATGCCTCAAAAGAAAATAAATGTAACTCTTAACGGTATATGCAAGAGGCACTGCTGATATGTTACTTTACACAGAACTAATTTTTTTAATAGCATACCTGTAGGATATAATGACTATGTTACACATTCATTTGAAACTAAACAAACTGCCATTCAGGCAAATTTGTAGGTCTGCCAGAAGGACTAATCTTTGAATATACTATTATTATCCATTTTAAAGCGAGTTCGCAAAATTGCAAATATCGACTATTAGTTTCGTCATATCTGTTTGTCCGTCTGTCCATCCGCGTGGAAACAACTAAGCACCAACTGAAAGGATTTTCATGAAACCTGATATTTGAATATTTTTCGAAAGTCTGTCCAGAAAATTAGACTTTCATTAACATCTGACAAGAATAACGGGTACTTTACATGAAGACCTATGTACATTTATGATAATATCTCGCTGAATTATTCTTAGAATGAGAAATGTTTCAGCCAAATGTTGTAGGAAAATCAAAACACAATTTTATGTTCAACAAGTTTTTCTTTTTTTTCCCCAAAATCATGCTGTTTATGAGATGATGTCGAAAATCGTGGTAGAACCAGACACAGCACAGAGGACAATATAATACTGCGCATGCGCTTTGCATGTTGGATAACTAAGGCTACAGAAATACGCTCAGAGTATGTAATACTTATTGCTTTTCCACGGCAACAAATGTTACGCGAACGCGCCTCAATGTCACCTTATACCTAAATTACCTGTTTTGTTACAATTTTTCACGTCACACTCTTGCTGTTACGTTGTAGGGAACGCAGTTTTTACTGCAAATACGTAACCCAACCTTATTTAGTTTAAAATCCTCTGCCGGAGAACTTAGGAAATCATTCCTTTAGTGAAAATATTTAGGCCATATAGAAAATAGACTTTATCAATCACGTCTCACAGCTAAAGAAAACTGTGCAGTAAATCTCTCTGTTTGTTGCTATACACATTAATAGCGTCGTAAAGCGAAACCGAATCAATTCTATTATTTTTATCGTTTTCCACTTAGCTCAAAGTGTAAGTATATAATCTCACTTTATTATGTTTGTATCAATTACAGGGAGATTTGCAGTATGTAGCAGTGGTCTTTGTACAGTGACTGTGGTATTTCTTTTAGTAAATAACTAAATATTATTATGGCCGTAAATTGAATGAGATCGCTTCGTTCCTGCGTTTTGGGATAAAGGAGCAGCTTATGTAGTCGTATCACAAGCTAACCGCATCGCATTGAATGTCCCACAATGTATTTTACTCATATTTTATTAAATGTAATGCGAATGTTTTTGCCAAGTCACAAAGCTTATATTATAAGAGTGCTGGTCTTGTAATCTTTTGCTCAGAATAACTCCCCGATTATGGTACCCCGGTGCCGAAACATGTAAACATTTTATATTTTATTCTGAATGTATTTTATTAAGTACAGAATTTTGTTGATGTAGTAATCCACTAGTATTATTTTTTTTTTCTGATGATGGTCATGCAAGGCCGAAACATGTAGGAGAGTGGAAGAAATTTTTTAAACTGATATTTAATTTAATGTGTGTACTTTGTTGGTTTTTAATCAATTATAATGTAAACATATATTTATCTATGTATAGTACTCAGAAATATTCGGAAATATAGATAGATTTATGTGATATTGTATAGGGAATAACTTTTCAGTACCGATACAGATTTAGTGTATCGATTTATCGTATTATCTTTTGGTAGCATGAAAATCTTATGTTTAGTTTTAAGTACTGTAAAATTGGAAATCTTACCATTACACAAATTTTGGGGTGACAACTGGTTGCAATATTGGGAAGAGGGCATAAAGGCTTGTGGCTAAACATAACAGATGGGCACGTAATTAAACAAGCAAGACTTCACTAAATTACGTTTTGTCACAATTTAAAAATTTCTATACAAGTAGAACATTTGGATTCGATATAAATCTCTCTTATTATGCCAGAGTATTTCATAGTCGACTGATATATATAAGAGTAATAATAATGAAATAATAATAATGATAATAATTCACTGTATACGTCAGTACCTCCATGTCTGACGACATTTAAGACACTTCCACATCATTTAAACTTGGTAACCCAACAGACCCAGACATGTTCATGAAATGTGCTATCCACGTGCCTCTCATATGATGGACCCCATAATATACACGCGCTACTCCACTGAAACAATGTTACCACAGCTACCAATCATAGTGATCGTTTCCGATAGACAATAATCGTTACTAATTTATTAATATAACAGCAAACGATAATAACCGATACAGCTACCAGTGCGGCTGCTCTTCCCATATTCGAAGGCTGTTGCATATATTCTAATATATCTGATTATTATATTTGAAATATTTTAAATTTAACGTAGTGTTGCCTTCCCAATTACAATTCCACCTTTGTTCCACAATCATATATAAACAGAGGTTGGTGCAGTGGACCGTATTACCAACAGAATCAAGCCTCATTCAATTCCTAGTAGGCCTGTTTCATATCCTAATCGAGTAGGTACAGTATTCATAACTTTGACACTAACCAGTGGTGAGCCTACTGCGGCCATTAACTCTTTCCTGAAGTGACCCGTGGAGCCTTTATTTCATAGAGATTCCAATGAGCATCAGCCCCTTATGCCGATCCCAGTGGCCGTGCGGTCTAAGGCGTGGGTCTACGACCGCTCGCCTGCTAGGATTGTGGGTTCGAATCCCGCCGAGGGCATGGATGTCTGTCTCTTGTGAGTGTTGTGTGTTGTCAGGTAGAGGTCTCTGCGACGGGCTGATCACTCGTTCAGAGGAGTCCTACCGAGTGTGGTGTGTCTAAAGTGTGATCGTGAAGCGTCGAAAAATGAGGCGGCCTAGGCCCCCAAGGGGCTGTCGAGCCATTGGAAAAAAAAATCGGCCCCTTATAAATTCTATCTTGATAGGCATAAAAGAATTAGTATCACATTTTAATCTTCCAGAAGTTCAAACTGTCGAAGTTAAAAAAATAGCCACTAACTGGAAGGAGCTAAGTGGAAACCACCGCAAAACTGTGCAAAATAATTTGTCGATTTGGGTTCGACTTTGTACCTGGTACGACGGAGCGCATTGAAGGGTGGACCTGGACGTTAGACCCATAAGGTTTACTCGTAGAAACCCTTTGTAGCACTTCGCTACGCTTGTGTGTGTGGCCCGCTGTTAGAAAAAGTTTGCGCACGCTGTTGTGGACTTATTCGGGGTAGTGTTTTCGAATTCCCGAGCTAATATAACTATCATTACTGAGGTTTCTTGTGGTTTTCCACCTCCTCCCTAACCAAATACTGTGCAAGTACCCAAATTATTCCAAGATCGCTTCCTTCCAAATTCTTTCCAAATCATCATTCACAACCAGTCATTCTACTATCATCTGTATATATATATTCTGGGGACCTAACACCCTTCTAAAATAAACAATAATTGTCATTAAATTACAATTTTATTATGAGGGACTCATGTGGCACGTATGGGGAGAGTGAAGGTCCATGTAGGGTTTTGGTAGAAAACTTGTAGGAAAAAGACCACTTGAAAGACCTAAGAGTAGATGGGAGGATAACGTTAGAATAAAAGACGTAAACTTTACCCTAGGACAGGCCTTGAAGTTCCAGCGGGGGAGTAGAAGTATAGCTCTACTCTTCCTTTAATTTCGGCGCTAGATTGAGGTGGGTGGTTAGCGCCACGCCCGGACGCTTTACCCCCGGTAAAGCGACCGGTACTAATTTTACAGGAGGCTCGGTGGGCCCCAAGGCCGGTTTGGATTGGGGTGTAAAATCTCTCCCCCACCGGGATTCGATCCCCGGACCGAGTCGCTATACCCACTACGCCATTGCTGCTAGTTTGGACGGAGTGGACTGGATTGATCTGGCTCCGGATAGGGGCAAGTTGTGGGCACTTTTCAGCGCAGTCATAAATGTGGTTTCCCTGAAAGGCGGGGAATTTATTGACTAGCTGTTAGACTAGCTGTTAGATTGTCAAGATGACTCAAATTCGGGATTTAGTTATCTATCTATTTATTATGGTTACCTTACGTGACGCTTCATTGTGGACCAGCAGGATGCCTGTGCAATAAGACAGAATAACAGCAGAGGCTCGCTGTTCTGACAGATGGCTGTGGCAGAACTGGACTCAACATAGCTCGGTCAGTAAGGCCGAGGAAAGATTAAGACAGAAAACGAAAGCGTGCAATCGGAAAGTTGGAGAAAGAGAAGGAATAGAGGGCTGGGTGGGGGTGGAGGGGGGGTGGGTGGGGGGTGGCAGGGTGAGATTTTCTACAGTGCTGAGAAAATGTCGGACACGACAAACCCCAATCGATCTTCTGTCAACGTCGATAAACCCCCGGCTGAAATATAGCAACTGAATCCAGTTGTTAGTTTGTGCCCGAATTGCGTCCAAGTGAAACACACACATTGATCCCTCTCACACAAACACAAACACAAACACACGCACAAGTGTTGTGGACAAATTGATTTTCATCAAGACAGACTCTTCACGAGAAAATAAACTAGTGTGATGAGATCGATCGTAAAGATGGCGTTTCATTTACTGATAACTGCTTTCGGATTGGAGCTCGAAATTCGATGAACTCCTTGTGGAATGGACATGTTAAAAAATGTTGTGCGTTTTTGCTACGAGGTAAACAAAATAATACAATAAGGGTAAAATCTCTGTCCAAGCGATGAAGGTATATAGGGGGAGCAGAGGCATAGCTCCACTTATTCTTAACCTCGGCACTAGATGGAGGTGAGCGCATGTTAAAATAATGTTGTGCGTTTTTGCTACGAGGTAAACAAAATAATACAATAAGGGTAAAGTCTCTGTCCATGACCATGAAGGTATATAGGGGGAGCAGAGGCATAGCTCCACTTATTCTTAACCTCGGCACTAGATGGAGGTGAGCGCATGTTAAAATAATGTTGTGCGTTTTTGCTACGAGGTAAACAAAATAATACAATAAGGGTAAAGTCTCTGTCCATGACATGAAGGTATATAGGGGGAGCAGAGGCATAGCTCCACTTATTCTTAACCTCGGCACTACATGGAGGTGAGTGCATGTTAAAATAATGTTGTGCGTTTTTGCTACGAGGTAAACAAAATAATACAATAAGGGTAAAAGTCTCTGTCCAGACATGAAGGTATATAGGGGGAGCAGAGGCATAGCTCCACTTATTCTTAACCTCGGCACTAGATGGAGGTGAGTGGTCAACTTTATGTCCCGGTCAGTTTGATTCCGCGAAAGAAACCCGCTGCTCATTAAATAGGCGGCTGGGTGGGCCCCAGAATCAATCTGGAGATTTTGGAGAAGAGAAAAATTTATTTCCCCAACATGGTAAAGCCGCCCGGATTTGTGCCTAATTTTGTGGCACGACACAAAGTTAGGCACAAAATTAGGTTTTTTTTTAAGTTCGATTTCATGCTGCGGTCTCAGAGGAGAAGGAGAGATGCAATGCATATTGTGAAATGATTTATGGATTGTGTTGAATGTCTTGAAAAGAACAAGCAAGTCCCAATTGTTTTATCTTAGAATGAGTTGTGACGTCAAACTCTTCTGAAGTTTATACTCGTATATTTTTAATATTCTCAGTTTTATGAAAATAAATAACGGAACTATTTTTTTCTTCCTTTCCACGTCTTTTGTTTTATTGTTCCAGTGAGACAAAATTTTGTATTTTAAAAACTTATCTTTTTTTTTTTTTTTGAGACAAATCTTATTTAATTTCCATTCTAATGGAGCACGTGGTTGTAATTCAGAAGTTTCTTATTCACTGTATTGTTTGTGTTTCTCCTTTATTTGTCATAAAATACGTTCAACGTACAACAAGGTTATTCTGATAACATAATTTTTCTTTGCATTTATTCTACCTAGTGCAAGGCTGTCCTCTTTATGCACTGAATTTTAGCTCATATATTTTTTTTTTATTAATCTTCCTAATATATTTTATGGTCCATCGTACTGAGTTTGGAAGTGTTACATATTACCAACTGGAAGCAAATTCCTTCGGTAAGCACCGAACTAGCAGTCGGTAGGATAGCACTTTGCTTCGTTTTCACGAGGTACCGGGTTGAAATACCAGCTTTCCTGGATGAAAATTTCGTTGTTCCGTCTCAGTATATCTGTTTGCCCAGGATTAGGGGAGGAAGAGGGGAGGGGAATGCTGGTATAGTAACTGTGTTTACGTCTAAATTGCTTCCTTTCGTAGCCTCTCTAATTCATTATTCACTACACATGCTGATATTTGGCATTGTAAAAAAAAGGTACAGCAATCCCCTTACAGGCCTGGACAGGCCCTGAGGGTTCCAGAAGGTTGAGGCTCCCAGATTTGTAGACAATCGGCACATGAAGGTGGTAAGGTTGTCAGCCCTACGCACCGGCCGCCTTTACCCCCAGGAAATACTCCTGGTACTCATTTCTGTTAGAGGCTGAGTCGACCCCAGGGCCATAGTGCGACCGAAAGGATTATGTCAATGAAAAATTCCAATGACACCATCGGGAATCGAACCCGCGATCTTCCGGCTTGTAGAGCAGTGCCTCAACCAACTGCGCCACCTCGTGCCCCCCATTTGGCATTGTAGCTACACTTATTAAGTCACATGCATAAATCCGACGTCATTATATAAGTAAACAGAATTAAAGATAAAATTGTTACTGTCTACGCGGTGAAGGTGTACAGAAGGAGTAGTGGTATAGTTCCACTCATTCTTAGCCTCGGCACTGGATGGACGTAATTGGTGACATTCACGCCCCGGCCGCTTTACCCCCTGAGGATAGGAAAAAATATTTTAATATTTCGTGCATGGAGAAATGTTTGGCAGATGTTGGGGTAAAGGGTGAAGGAGCTGTGTTTGGCTCCTTCTAATTGTTAAGAATTAATCCATGACACTGAATGCATTATTCTGTGATGATAAACCCTCGGAAAACGTGTGGCAATGTTAAAGTTTTGGCACAGTTTGGAATATCACACGGGGAATAAAATTGCCATATCTGGCGTGTTCAATGACGAACAGAAGGTAGAACAGTTACCAAATTACGGACTACTCCTGCCTGCCGTGATTTGACCCACGGATTTCCTGAGTTTAATTGTACGATCAAGTTGTCCTATGAGAATATCGGAAACATGGAAACGGCAACTTGGTTAGAACAAATTGTTGAGAGACCTAGTACTAGTTCCCCGTTACATATAGGTAGGTGACCGTGTCTTGACCGCAAAGGAATCAATCTCTGCCTAACCGAAATGATAAATCTAGCTGCTAGGGAGCGGATTACCGCAGACGGAACGTCTGTGACATCATGATGAATGTACAGGCTCTAATGTTTGCATGCTCTGGCTCGCTACACTTGCTTTCCATTCTCTGTTTATTGCTTACTTCAGCTAACGTTGCCAACAGCCACAAATTATGAGACCACTATTAGAAACGTAACATTTAAATCACGCAACTTCCGGAGCAGGGGTAGCTCAGTCTCAGTACAGTGAATACATCGTGGGATAGAGACCGGGGTTTGTGTACTGCCAGGAGCAAGAAATTGAATTCTGCTCAGTGGCCATACTGGCTCTGTGGCCCACCCTGCCTCCTGTCCTCCTTTGCTCTTACCTTGAACTAACTAACTAACTCCATGTAGCAAAGTCCTTCTCAAGAAGCTAGCAGCTCGTCAGCTAGTCAAGAAATTCCCAGCGTTTTATGGAAACCGAAAGTTCATTACCGCACTCACAAGAGCCCGCCACCTGTCACTATCACCTAGAACTAAACTGTCGAAATATGAAGCTCATTATTCATCTGCATCTATCGACGAAGTTCAGGATGCGTGGAGCTCTAATTCCAATTCCCAAAAAGTCTTTATTGGATTGTCCTTAATTAAGGATAGGGACAAAATTTTCTATTACGTAGGTTCAAATATTGCTATATATTTTTAATAAGATAACTTCTGATTTCGTGCGTTGGGGTAAGCAGTGGCGTATGGGGAATGGAGTTATAGGTCCACTCATTCTTAACCTCGGCACTAGATAAAGGTGTCTAGTCACCTTCATCCCTCGGCCGCTTGATTCCCGGGAAAGAGCCCACGGCGTCCTTTGTGTAGGGGGCTGGGTGGGCCACAGGACCAGTCTGGACGCTTTGCAGAAATGATGTCTCGTACGCCTGCCAAGAATCGAACCACGATTCCTCCGTCGTCCTGCCCATACCGTAGTTTCTGGGCTGTATTATCCATGATATCGCAGCCCCGATAAAAGAAACTAGTAGCACGATCTGCACATTGTTCTTCTTGTTCTTCTTACTCGTAGTCACATTTCATTCTTCAGACAGAGGTGGCACTGTGGACCAACAATTCTCTCACCTGTTTTACTTGCATAAGGCCATTTCGATGTCAGGATGACAAACGCTGGCTTTCTTATAAGTTTTCTGTAGCAATTAAGAAATTTCATATGGAGAGCTTGGTACGTGCCCCGTTAATCTGCTAGTTGTATATCTGTGATGTCAGCATCTGCAGTTATACCGTCTTTGGTAGCCATGTTACAGAATAATTCAGTTTTATTCCTTCTTTCCAGTCGCTCTACACCGAGCAGGTTAATGTTGGATTACCGATATCGACTTGTTTTCGGTAATTCCTGCTGCTGAACATCGGACGGAACACCGGCCAACCTAAGTTAGGATTTCCTTGCTTTTCCTCAGTCCCTCCAAAAAATTCCTGTTTAGAACCTCCATTAAGCTATGATAGACACCGTTCAATTCCCTCCCAATCTATCATTCATCAATCCTGCCAGTCGGCACTGCTACCGATAATCCGATACGGACAGCATCGTTAAATAACCCACACCTTCATCCCCAATAGTCGCTGTTTGAACACTTCAATAGCGCTGGGGTTTAAATTTCAACTACTGCCTAGGATGAAAGGGTTTTAATTTTATGTTACCCTGAAATGCATTCACGATCATAGGGTGCACCGAGGCCGGTAGAGTGTGAAGAATTGAAGGTCAGTACAGTGCACCGAGGCCGACTGCATATAAAAAATTAAAGGTCCGTACATTGCATCAAGGCTGGCATTGAGGGATTAATAGGAAGATGAGGGTAACTGCTGGTAACCTTCACAGCCGACATTTCTTGGCTTTCGTTATAATGTACTGCTTGTCACTACATCCTCAATTCTCTATCTCTGTTTCTACAGTATATTGAGCCCCGTTCCCACGACTGGTATATTTGACAAATGCGCCAATAATTGTTCATTGCACAAGAAACCAGGTTATGTCATATTGTTCCCACGACTGGTTTATTTAAAAAATATTCCTACAATGTTACACTTGCCAAATACTTTCCTGGTTATTTTTGTCTTGTTCCCACGACTCGTGTACGTGGCCCCTCGATGTACCGAGTGACAATGTTTGTCCCCCACACACACATCGCTCCTCTGTTTCTAAAATATAAATAATTCATGGGAGGGCACTGACGAATCTCACCCTGATAGGTACAAACACTGGTAATTGCTTTGGCTTGAGCCACATTTATCAACATTTGTTCGGAAACGGACAAGTGGCCAATATTTGTACAACAGCACCCATCCCACGACGTTGGAAATATCTACAAGTGACACATGTTTGCCAAATATACCAGTCTTGCCGACGCTGCTTTAGACAATTATTAGACTACCCCCTTTAAGGTAGGCTACAAAAAACAGTATGTCCAAACACTAACTAACTAACTAACTAACTAACTAATTCCATGTAGCACAGTCCTTCTTGAGAAGTCAACAGGTCGTTACCTAGTCAAGAAATTCCCCGCGTTTTATGGAGCCCGAAGGTTCATTACCGCACTCACAAGAGCCCGCCACCTGTCCAAACATTACAACGCATTAATAAGACACAAGGCTCAACATAGTGTAAGTGCCACTAATATTAGTGTTATGATACTGTTACTGCAGATACGTTGATGAGCATATTTGTTGCTGTACAGAGCGTGCTGAAGCCTGACAATGGCATGCCCTGTTGGTGCGCGTGGTAATGGTGTAAAGGGAACCTACACTGTGCTCCCCTGTGTAGCTAGAATATGTCATATTAGTGTCACAAATTCACGGGTACTTCAAAGTACTCGCAGATATTCAAAAGCAAACTGCCAGTCGTTGTTATGGGTCTTGTAAATGGACCGTGTTTGTAGTGAAGCAGTTTTCTGCAGATTACGTTTTTAGACGGAGAACACGCAAGAAGCATCAGGGTTGCTATCATAAGCCTTCTGTCGGGTTCTTGGAACTCTGTATTCCATGATGCTTAAGGCTCCTTCAACAACATACATATCTACCTCCAGTGAACAGAGTCCTCGAGAAGGTAATAACAAACAACTGAGATAGTCGAGAAATTCTACAGCCTTTATTGAAATCGGCGTTTCATTACCATGCCTAAAGAGTCCATCACTAATGCTTACAGGGAGCAAAATAATTCCGTCGACACCCTATTGCTTCAAGACCCATCTCGATATAATTCTCCCCTCTAAGTTTAAGTGTTCCAAGCAGTCTCTTTTCTTTATATTCCCCAACCAAAACACTGTCATATTTCCCATGCATGCTATATGATCATCCCATGTAGAGTCCTTCATTTAAATATCCTAATAGGATGACATTTGTTGAAGAGTACAAATCATGAAGATCCTCATTATCACATACCAATTCTGCTGTCATTTCCTCAATATTAGGTCTGAATATTTCCCCCCCCCCCCCCAACACCTGCCCCCCCAACACCTGCATTACTGTTCTACACTTAATGCGATGTACTGAGCTCGAAAGTCGTATTACAGAAACAGATAAAGTCAGACTTCTGTATAGTTTGTCGTTATCTTCTTCGGAAAGATGATCAAAAACCAGAAGTCAAAAATACCCCTAAGTGCATAAGTGAAAGCATAAAATTGGGGCGTTTGTGCAACTGAAGTACAGACCGACAGAATTAGTGTCGTTATTGTATATTATAGCACAAAATAGTGGTCAATGTCAAAGTGATATTGTATTGTGTTATTTAACGATGCTGTCATTTGAAAAGGTTATGAAGTATCTGTGATGGATGAACGAATTAATGAGTACGGTGCATCGGTGTTATGATACTGACAGGGGAGGTCGGACGTAAAGAAATAAATCAATCCCTAAACAGGCCTGGAGAGGCTATGTGGTTTCCAGAAGGTTGAGGTTTCCAGATTTCAAGACAATCGGCCGTGAAGGTGGCAAAGTTGTCAGCCCTACGCACCGGCCGTCTTTACTCCCCAGGAAATATTCCTGGTACTCATTTCTGTTAAAGGCTGAGTCGACCCCAGGGCCATAGTGCGGCTGGAATGATTATATCAGTGAAAAATTCCAATTACACCATCGGGAATCGAACCCACGACCTTCCGGCTTGTAACACAGTGCCTCAAAGAGTTCAGATGTACGTGGAGAAAAACCTGTCCTAAACGAAATGGACTGGGACCGAACCCAGACCTCTGCGGCTCTGAACTGGAAACTAACCACCTGAGCCAAGGCATGGTTCTGTGTGTATGCAGCACTAAATAATCACCTAAGACATATTTTTAAATGAAAGACTAAGATTAAAGTTAAAACTAAAGCTTAGTTTTCCGTACGCTTTTTAACTTCGTCGAAATGAATAAAGGAAATCATTTCATAAGGCGGCATCTGAATTTAATGCCATCAGGGAAGTCATCTGTGGGTGTGTATTGGATTTATGGAAGGTTAACTTGTTTTTCAGTGTTCTGTTGTATTGTTCTGGTTGTAAATCAAACAAGGAATGAAGTGTAATATCATGGGTTAGTAGAGACGAAGGGAGGTAGAAAGAGACAAGAAATGTGACGATGGAAAGGAAGAGAAAGAAAACAACACAAATAAATCGGAACAAAAGAAAGTTTTTTTTTTCTTTTTTAGGAAAGAAATGAGAAATGTGACACGAAGAGATTACGGAACAGACAAAATGAAGAGGGAAGAATGGAGTAAGTAGAAATAAATGAAGACGAAAAGGCGACGGAATTCAGGAAGCAAATATTCGTAAATATAAATTGAAACGGTTTAACGCAGCCCGCCTGTCACTAAGTGGTCCTACTATTGCCTCTTCTTGGTGCGAAGTAGGGGAGGTGTGTTTTAATTTAACAGTGAGAGGAAGATATAAAACCCTCTTGGGTCTCAAGACATTCGAATTAAATCGTCAGTCTGTCCGTTGGAGGGTTATAGAACAGAAGGTCATGGTCAAGTTGGTACTAATTGTCCGTATTCAGGAGTCACGGCTTGAAACCCATGTCCGGAAACAGGTAATCTTCTCTGAGATTTTTTTGGGTACGTTTCGTAAAATCATTTGCGAAAATGGATATTAGCATCGTCTTGTCTGTCCTTCAGTCTGTCCTTCAGTCTGTCCGCAAGAAACAGCGCAACTCACACCGGACATAATCAGTTTGAAAACTGAGATTTATGGTAAAATTTGTTGACAAGTTCCGATTTTGGTTAAAATCGTACAAGAATGGCAGACACTTATAGGAAAACCTATGTGAAGTTATAACAACGCTCTGCCATTATTTGTCTTTATAATTGAGACTGTATTCTTTGTGGGATATGAGATAAGGCCAAAGAAAGTTTTGAGGGTTTGTTGAGCATGATCTGTTGTACATCCCTTGCTGACAGACAGACAGACAGACATATACTGTAAGACGTGTTGTGCGAAACTCTGAAAAGCGCATTTACAATTTTCACATTTTTAGTAAGTCTCTTCACATTATTCACGAATATAAAATCTAGGGACTACAATAGTTTGAACGCGCCGGAATTGTAACGCTGCGGACGTTTGCTAACTTGTACTTGTACTTGTACTTGTACTTGTACTTGTACTTGTACTCCGCACTTCCAGGCAGATGTCGGCACAGTGCCTCAAGTCAGGACACGACGGCTTGCATGCACGTGATGTCTGAGTCATTATTGTGCTAAGCCAGCCAGAAAAGTCACAATAGTGCACTGAGAATGCAGTAATGATTATGATAATAATAATAATAATAATAATATAATATAAAAGTACAACACTTTTATCATAGGAAATAACATTACATGTACCATATATTGTAACCACAGAGTAGCTGAAACTTTTTGTAACCTAGAAACACAGTTTGTTTCACGTGCATAATGGTAAATACCCTGTATAAAGTGATAACAAGCAAGGTACAGCAATCCCATTACAGGCCTGGACAGGCCCTTGGGGTTCCAGGATGTTGGGGCTCCCAGATTTCTAGACAATCGGCATATGAAGGTGGTAAGGTTGTCAGCCCTACGCACCGGCCGCCTTTACCCCCCCCCCCCCCCCAGGAAATATACCTGGTACTCATTTCTGTTAGAGGCTGAGTCGACCCCAGGGCCATAGTGCGACCGGAAGGATTATATCAATGAAAAATTCCAATGACACCATCGGGAATCGAACCCGCTACCTTCCGGCTTGTAGCGCATTGCCTCAATCAACTGCGCCAAATAATAATAATAATAATAAAATTACAACACTCTTATCATGGGAAATAACATTTTGTGTGCCATATATTGTAACCACGGAGTAACTGAAACGTTTTGTATCCTAGAGACATGGTTTGCTTCAGGTGCATGATTGTAAATACCATATCTAAATGATAAGTAATAATAAGAAGAATAACATACAAGTAAAACACTTTATCATGGGAAGTAACATTACATTTACCGTATGTTTTAATCACAGAATAGCTGCAACAATTTATAACCTAGACGCATGGTTTGCTTCAGGTGTAAATTGTAAATACCCTGTATAAAGGTGATAACAAGTAATAATAATAACTGCGTCAAGGCCATTATGATGTTCCATAACTTCTACGAGTGTAATTTATGGTTACGCAAGCAGACACTTTCATGGGTCTGCAGAACGTGGAGGAACTTCGAGTGTCGCACGGACGAGCTATATCATTTTCCTGGGCCGTTTATCTTACCCGTACTGGTTGACACCTCATCTTGGCGATGTCGAGAGGTCGAGCGTGTGAATAAGGGGCAGGAGGGACAACGCGTTAGTCCCACAGGTTCGCCGCATGGGACAGGATACGACCCTAGCGCTTAGGGAGAATGAGAGGCGTAGAAACGCTTCCTAGAATGCAAGGCGTGAGGATTAATGTGGTTGGGTCTGTCAGTAGCTCGCAGATGAGAACGGAGCTGTAAGGCACGATATGTTTAGATGTTATGTGTGGCTGTTCCTTCATGTCGACTGATAGCTCTGTTTATCGCTTGCCCATTGAGAAGGATACCTTTTAGGTTTGCAATTTCTGAGCTTCCACCTATAACAATCCCAGAACTACTGAAAGAATGTGTAGAAAATTTGGTATTGGGAAGTGATTTTTGAGATCTTACGGCTGTGACTATGAAGATATTTTTTTTCGGTGTGACATCGTGTAGTCTGGTAGATTGTTACTAAAATTTTGCAGGAACCTGGTCCTTCCATGTTCTAAGCTGAAAATGAAAACAACGGGGGCTCTTGCAAAACGTGGTAACGATCTACCAGAATACACGATGTCACACGGCAGAAGTCCTAAATTTCTTAATATTAGAGACTTTGTCTAATATTTGCCAACAAATTCAAATTTCAATCACAATCGGAGCCGAAGAAGGGCACTTTGCAAGATGACCTACGTGGTTTTCTGCACTAAAGTTCAGGTGTAAAGGTAAATTTGTCCCTGTTCACCCTATGAAGGCATATAGGGTACGGCGAGATATATTTCCGCTCATTTTTAACCTTTGCACTAGATAGAGTTGAATGGTCAATTTCACGCTAGGTCGCTTTACCCCCGAGAAAGAATCTTTAAGTTCAACTCGCTAAATATCTGTCTGAAAACGGTACATGCCTTTTTTACGTTCAGCATAGTTTTAAGTAAGCTTTCCCTTTTCTAGGCAAAGAAATTAAATTTATTTTTTGACATCTGAGGTTCACACGGCAGTGACTGAAATTTGGGGCTTTGCAGGTTGTAACGCAACGTCGATATCAACTTTAAGTAATTCAACAAAGCTTCTTGAGTAAGTATGATTGTGAATGTGTATTGGTTTGAGATAGAACGAGGTGCCCTTAGCCTATTAATTACAACGTACCCCCCCCCCCCCCCCAAATGTCGCCCGTGACTGAAGAAAACCACGAAGATCGTTAGCACAGTAGATGTTCAAATAGGCATTTTAAGCATATATATCTGCATGGAGCAGTGTCTCCCATTTTTTTTTTCAAATTTTTGTAACTTGTCTGTAGATATTTGTTAGGACTTTTTGGGTTGGGACTGGCTCATGTTGAGGCCTCTACGTCTAACGGACTGCTTAGAGTGGGACTGTAATTCGTAGTCCTACTGTTAGATCCATACAAACCAATACTCACATTCAGTGTCGTAGCTAGGTCTTTTGGCGTTCGGGACTAGCAATCACAATGGCCGCCCCTAAGAGAAATTATGAACTATTAAATTAATTATTTATTAAATTAAATTTTATTTTCCTCAATAATGTAAAATTTGTTGAGGGCATAAAGTCAATGTTTTCATTCAAAATATTTATTTTGCTGCCCCTTTGCTCTGCCGTCTGGGGTGGCAGCACAGTCAGCCACCCCCCCCCCGAGCCACGCCCTTGCACACCTTAAACCGCACAGCTGCTGTTTTGGGCGATTTTGCCCTTCACGCTGTGCCTTACCACTGATCTGAACATCTTAGTGCAGATGTCACTTGATACTACGCCTTTAAATTATAGCATGTTATAAGCTGTGACTCCATAGTCTGCTAGTCTTATAGCCTATAAATTCGCCTATAAAAGTGAAATTTTTACAGAATAATACATTGGGAAGATGTGTAACAAAGACGTTAAAAGTGTTTACGAAATGTGTGTTTAAAACAGAATCGTCGGTTACAGTATCTTACAACCTTACACGTCATTGTAAAGTTAAAGGTAAAGTTTTCCCTATAACAGGCCACGAAGGCCCAAAGGGGGAGTAGAGGTATAGCTCTACTCTTTCTTTAACCTCGGCCTGGGGGGTGGTTGGTCAGCACCACGCCCCGGCCGCTTTACCCCCGGGAAAGACCCGGTACCCATTGTATAGGAGGCTGGGTAGGCCCCAGGGCCGGTCTGGACGTATGCGAAAAATCTCGCCCCCACCGGGAATCGATCCCCGGACCGTCCCGTAGCGAGTCGCTATACCGACTGCGCTATCGCGGCCCCCTACATGTCGTTGTGTAATTCTTATTTATTTACACAAATTAAACCACAGAATCACACCGTTGTAGGGAGACAACCCTAATCGACACTTGGGGAGGTCTCCATAGAGCAGTGTGTTTTGTTCATATAATCTGTGTGAATAAGTCAGTTACGAAATAAGAACAATTGTAACTTGGTGCTTTGTATGAGCATGACACGTGGTATCTTTTTTTTTTTAAAAGTTCTTTCTTTATTTCTCTGTAAAATTACATAGTCTGTTACACAGTAATCTAAATACAATTGTTCCTTTAACCAATTGCCAAGACGCGTTGTTACAGAATTTCCTTCCATCCTGGTTTTTTACTGGGTTGCCCCACCTCGTAATAGTAGTGAAAAGTGCCGAAGAAAAACACTACCTCTGTACCTTGGCACGTGGTATCTCGCCGCAAAGGAGGAATATAGATTGGAAGCATTCGAGATCAGGGCGCTGAAAAGGATATTGAAACTTAACAGAGAGGAAGTAACAGCAGAAACAAGAAAATTATGTAATCAGGAGCTTCGTGATTTTTACCCTTCACCAAACAGCTTACTAATTGTCAAATAAAGCAATGTGAGATTCTAGACTTCGATGTTTGAGTGTCACACAACTGTGTTTATGAGGTTTCGTGTCTTCTGAGATGTGATTCTGTGTCGTTGGGTGACAGGTTTCCGACGTTTCGAAGGAACGTTGTGCATTTACTTTTCAAGGATCTTTCGAAACGTCGGAAACTACTCACCCAACAACACAGCGTCACATCCCAAAAGATCTGGGTCCTCATAATAAAGGATCTCTAATTTCTTCAAAATGAGTTAAATTCTTCTCCAGTTCAGTGGAGCACTATACGATACCTGGACAAAGCAATGCCTTCACGATGTACGCAATGCGTATGAGAGGCATCCATTAGAAGTAAGACACATTCATCATAATCTTTTTGGAATAATCATCTCCTTGTGTATACAATTAATTATTTCAATCTTTGTCACAGTAAACACAACACCTTTTACATGAACTATTTACTTCCTTACAACATGTTTCGGCAGCCTACGTCGGCCTCATCAGGTAAAAGTTAGAAGATCATAAAATGAAAAATATATGTTGAGGTGGAGGCCTCCGCTTTACAGTTAAATTATGTAAAACCACATAATTTCCTATAATTCACTATATTCCCTTATAGGAAATAATAGGCAATTATGCGGTTTTATGTATTACAGCGCCCAGAAAGTAATGCAACACATTTTTTTCCCCATTCACAATTGATTTTATCAAAACTTCAAATATGTCACATCATTACATGAATCTTTGGCTACCTAAACCTATTTTTCAACGTAGTCTGCTTCTAAATCTTTGGCCTTACGCCACTGAGATGCGAGAGCCTGTGTGCCTTCGCGGTACCACTCTGCAGGTCTCTGTCGCAACCACATCTTTACTTCGGTAATGACCTCCTCGTCGTCCTCAAACCTCTTTCCGCGAATTGCATCTTTAAAGGAAAACTCTGAAGAAGCTGAAGAAGCGTTTCCGGAGGGTTCGTTCCCATAAAGATGTGACAAAAGTGCTTCTTCACCACGACAATGCGAGGCCACACACAAGTCTGCGTACCCGAGAGGCCATCACAAAGCTTCAGTGGACTGTCCTGTCTCATCCACCTTATAGCTCTGATCTGGCTCCTGACTACCATCATTTCGGTCTCTTGAAAGATGCAATTCGCGGAAAGAGGTTTGAGGACGACGAGGAGGTCATTACCGAAGTAAAGAGGTGGTTGCGACAGAGACCTGCAGAGTGGTACCGCGAAGGCACACAGGCTCTCGCATCTCAGTGGCGTAAGGCCAAAGATTTAGAAGGAGACTATGTTGAAAAATAGGTTTAGGTAGCCAAAGATTCATGTAATGATGTGACATATTTGAAGTTTTAATACAATCAGTTGTGAATGAGAAAAAAATGTGTTGCATTACTTTCTGGGCGCCCCTCGTATGTCAATTGTAGAGTGGAGGCCTCCATTTCAACATACATTTTTCACTAATTACTGTTATATCACCAACTAAATGCAATTTTATTTAAAAAAAAAACACTATAAGGTTTCTTTAAAACGTTTAATAAAAACCCCTACATATGTTTCGGCTTTTCTAGAAAGCCATCTTCAGGGGGTGTCACACAACTGCATTATTCATTTAAATTGTGTGACACCTCCTGAAGATGGCTTTCTAGAAAAGCCGAAACATATGTAGGGGTTTTTATTAAACGTTTTAAAGAAACCTTACAGTGTTTTTTTAAATAAAATTGCATTTAGTTGGTGATATAACAGTAATTAGTGAAAAATGTACGGTGAATTTAGAATATAAAAAAAATATATTTTTAATTTTATGATCTTGTATCTTCTACCTGATGATGGCCGACGTACGTGCCCGAAACACGTTGCAGAGAAAACAAAGAGTGCGTATAAAAACTGTTGTGTTTTTTCGGACAAAGATCGAAATAGTCTTTATCACACGTGCAGCCTCACAACGCAGAAGCTGTTAGTCTGTCTTTTCCAGCAATATACATCAATTTCAATATCCTACCTTTTGTTTATACAGACTGAAACTTAGAAGATGGAAACTTTAACAACACGTGATTGTATGAAACCAGAATAGGGGAGGAGTGACGTCACATGACACGAAAACAGAAGATTGATGCGTTTTTGTTTTTAAGGCTCCGGGTGTCAGAATGAGTTACTTTGTTTCAGAATCTGTCATCATAATGCCAGGTGTAGCGCTACGTTTACATTTACATTGCATACGGAACTAAATGTCAAGGTCACTTGATATTTTGAGGTTTTCACAGGGTGAAAATTCATATTGTGTTATTGTGGATTATGACGCCGCAGGTAGATAGTGACGTTTCGGAGTAACATACTGCTTCCATGTTCAGAAGATTTTAGATTTCGAAAGCTTTATTTAACACAGGGAAAGCCGGAATGCCGCAGTCGGTGTACTCGCTAGGTTGGGGATAGAAGAACCACTTTTGAGTCCCGGCTGGGTTAACAGATTTTTCTGTCTCCAAAACGTGCAGACAGATTCTGGGGCCCTCCCAACCTGTTATTCAATGGATACCGGAAGATATTTCGCCGAAATAAAGCAGCCGTAGCTTGAAGCTAACCAATTACCTTCATATTGTGCCGAGGTTAAGAATGAATGCAGCTATATTTCCCTCATATAACTTCATAGAGGGAACAGCGACAAATTCACCTGTACCTTTGTATACAAAACAGTCGGCAGTTCTTGTTATGCGCCCGGGATGTGATTGCTTTTCTTGTCAGTATCATTGTGTACAGTGCCTGGAACTTTAAAGGGGTAGTAACACCGGAGTTAAGGAATTACATTTTACTGACATAATTAGAGGTCAGGACTGTGAATGAGGAAAATTCAAATCAGAACAAAAAAATCCATCACAGTACTCGCACGTCGCTTTAACGACTTTGCTACCGTACATACTGGTAAGAGTACGGAGTGAATGTCACAATACCCCTGGGTGTTCTCTGTTAGGTCCGCGCTAGTGAACAGGGGGCACATACAGTAGTAACTTTTAACAGCTGCATAAGAAACTCAAGCCCAGATAATTAACTAACTCCATGGAGCAGAGTGCTTCTTGAGAAGCTAACAGGTCGTCAGCTAGTCAAGAAATTCCCCGCGTTGCCCAGATAATTAGACAATTAATATCCCTAATCATTACGTAACCTGTTATCTCATTTCATAAGAATCATAATTTTTGCACAAGGAGTGAGAATTTTGTG